>JAQZBX010008129.1:0-48805 GCA_029593785.1 Cabassous unicinctus | reverse complement strand
TTTTTTTTTTTAATTCTTGGCTCTTAAAAAACATTAGAATAAAAAATGAGAGTCTTTAATTCTCAATAATATTCAGCTCTTCTCTTTAAATTTTACTTTTCCATCATTTTGGCCATTATATTCTTCTGGAATTACAAGTAGGTGTTTAATGTGGCTTTTCAATCTCTTTCATGACTCCCAACTGTACTTTTATAATTTATCTTATTGCCTCCATGCTACACTTTGGACAGCATACTTTATGTGTTAAAAATCAGACTAAGTGTGAAGCAAAAAAAACAAAACAAAACTCCATGTTCCATAGAAATGGTTCAATCAGGTTTCTACATCACCATTTTTCGTTATTAGCTAACTGATTTTCCAGAGATCTCAGTTCAATTTCTGTAGATTTTAAACTTTTGATGAGCCTTCAGCTCATTCTCATTTGGTCTATTAAGTTGGTAGACTTGGATGCAAAAACAGCAAGCAGCAATTTAAAAGATTCTTCAGTGTGTAATATTTTCCATAAATTCCTATATTACCATACTACCAATGTAATAATTTTTGCATTTCAAATTCTCCAAATTTTCCTTAAAGTTATAGGTGGTGGAGTTAAAAAAAAAAAAGAAGTATGTCCTACCCAGACAAACATGCATGGATTCGAATTTTGACTCAACCACCTAACTACACTATGACTAGAAGTCAATGCCCATTTTTAGATGGACCAGGGGACATAAAGGAGTCATCACTCCCTTGAATTATGCATGATGGCAGCAGGAAATAGTATATAAACCATAGGGGACCATAGATCTACTTTCAGAAAGCATACAGTGGATCACAGCTCAAAAGTAGAGGAAATTCATATTTATTGGTCATATAGGTTAAGACATATATTTGCGTTCATTTCCCCACTTAATCCTCTCAGCTATCTTAGATGTGATATAATGTTCCTCATTTAATAAATGAGATAACTGATATTCCAAAGTTTAAAACACACGCAAACAAAAATAAAGGTAAAAAGAAGTTGGCCTTGAACCTAAATCTTTCTAACTCCAAAAATGAGCTAGGAAAACTATTGAAGATGTGTCTGAAGTTCTCAACTAATGCTTGCTAATAGTATTAATGATAATGTGCTTATAATAATACTTCATCTAAAAGATAACTGTATCCCAATAAAAATCAACACAGCAAAAACGACAGGAACATATAGCCTTGGCCTGCAAGTCTAAGAGGAGCTTTCTAAGCTCTACTCAGTCCAGGTCAGTTGTGCTAAGGAGCGGCCTCTAAGTCCACCTATTACTTGGAGAGGCATGAAATTGCTGACTCTGGAATGCAAGCCTGCCCAGAGGGCACATATGCAAGAAAACTGAAGTGAAGGATAGAGCAGAGTCTGCTTCCTACTTTAATGCATAGTAAATAAAAACATAAAGAGACAAAATAAAATAAAATAAAACTAAAATAATAAATAAATCCCCTTATTAGACCATAGCCAAGAAAAATATCCAGGATACAGTCAGATCAGCTACTCCTCCCAAGCAGAAGGCTATTGATGAGCCTCGTGTGTGGGTAGACATTCCCCATCTTCTCAAGGAGAGGAAAATTCCTTGTCCGTTGGTGTGTATCCACATTATTCCAGGCACTTCCAACACATAATTTTGTTTAATCTGCACAAAATACTTTGAGGTGGATTTTAGAATCATAAACATGATAAGGGTACGAATTCAAAAGGTTCAAAATATTAACAACTTTCCAAAGTTCATAGCCACTGAGTTGAAGAGAGAAGTTCAGAGCCTCAGTTGATCTGCTTCCAAAGCCTGTAAAACTCCTACACCCTCTTCCCTCCTCTGAGGAGGAGGAAATGCTGAATGGTGCCTGAAAGCAGGAATGGGTTAACACGTGAGCATAGGCTTGTACACAAAGAACATTAAATGTCCGTGTGACTGTCACAGTGGGCCAGTAAGTGAAGACCACCCTGAGACCATCCTGATTGATGATGTTGATGGGCATTGCATTGATGATTAAAAGGAGCGTTCAGTGGGAGAAGAAGGATTCCATGTTTGTCCTTTCTTGGTTTCTGGTGTAAAGAAAGAATTGTCTTGGATTTCAGAGAAATATTTATTGAAAATATACTATGTGGAAGAAGCTAGAATAGGGGCAGAGAACACAACTGTGCAAACTGTGAAATAGGTGAATATAATTACTATTCTTCATGGAGATTTAAATCTGATGGGAAAGATAAACATTGAGCAAGTAATCATAATATGATGGAAAAACAAATACAAAGGAAAATGTAGATGGTGTTTTGAGGGTATATGTCAAGGAAAATTAATTCACTCTCAGCAGTCAGTAAGAGCTTTTATAAGGAAGTGACAATTGAATATCAAACCAAGGGTGAAAAAGTAAAAAGAATTAGCTGAAAGCAAACTTTAGAAAATGGGGTTATAGAGAAAGGTAAAGTGAATTAATTTGTGAATGCATACTAGTTTTGCTGGAAAAGGTGGAGGGCCCAGTGTGGGTTTGTGACCATAGATTTTTATTACTAATCATCTTTCTATTTATGATACTGTCTCCAACAGTTATAAACTGTTCAGTCATTGTTGAGCAGAAGGCTGGTTGTGATATTCAAGCGTTGTAAGATTTGGAGAAAAACAATGAAGTAAAGGAGTTTAGGAATTTGTAAAGAAATGGCTGAAACAATTGAACAAGGTACATAGTCTGTAGAGAAAAAGAATTAAAGACAAAATGATTATTAGTTAGAACATAATGGAGTCAATGAACAGAAAGTACCAATGAGGTGGAAGAAGAAAGGGGACTGGCTTAATTGAAAAAGTCATATGGAAATGTAGTAAGCTGCAGTCAGAAAGTGTTGTCTTAACTGTAGAATTTCAGAGGTAACACTGCTTAGCAGATGCAAGTCCAGAGCGTGTTCAGAGGATTAGGTAGTTGGTGTTTGGAGTGCATGAGAAATCAGTGTGAATGAGGAGATCAATTGGCCTGAGTCATCTAGGTTGAGGTTGACTTCACCTGCTACAACAGGTCTTTGAGAGGAGACTATGACGCGAGCAAGGGCACAAGGTCTCTAAAGGTTGACATATTGCATCACAAAGGTGAGTATGGGATAGTGTAGCTAAAAAGCATTAATCTCAGAGTAAAGCAAATATGTTTTTATAAAAGGGAACTCATCCTTTCATTAAACATATACTTCTTAAATGCTACAAAATGCCATGTAGTCTTATATATATTATAAGACAAAAAATCTAGAAGAGATTAATATATAGGGAGAGTTAATATAATTTTAAAAATTGATAAAATAATTACATGTTTTGATATGAACCATGATGTAAAGAAATAGGGTGATAATTTAATATAGCATAATTAAAATGATGTGACATTTTTAAGTTCATCATGATATAAGAGTAACAGTTTTCATGTGGCAGTGGTAAGCAGGGAAAAAGGAAAGGAAAGATAAAATCTCTCAATTTTTGTTTTATGGGTTGTAAAAAATGCACAGGACATTTTTCAGGGGTCTGGAAAGAAATGGTATACTCAGGGAAATAAAACTAGGTGATAAAGGGACCATGTAATGAATCGACTGAAAATACAGAGTAGGGCGTTAATCATGAAACAAAACTCTAAGTGGAAGGGTTCCGGGCAAATTAGTGGAGGATTTAGAAGGGGGAGAGAAAAGAAGTTTGCATTGGGCACAAATCATGGAATACAGGGATAAAGATCTTAGCAGGTAATAATAAATGGGAAATCAGTATGAACTTCAAGAATTCTGTTATATCATGCAAGGAATTCCTGCCAGCCATGGTGTGAGTCTGAGAGAGGCATTTTATTGAGGACTTCCAGAGTGGGAAGTGGCATTTGACTCCTGGATTACAAGTAGAGGTGAGGGTACTAAACAGGACCTCTTGATCTGACAGAGGGGTGGTAGAGGTCTGTAGGTTTCATTCATTTAATAGGCATTATTGAATGCCTATTCTAATCTATGCACTGCATTAGAACTGGAAATACCACTGTCAAAAAAACCAGCAGAAGATCATTGTCCTTTGTCCTAGAGAGGAAAGTCAGACAAAAGATATCAAAAAGATATCTTGAGAAACATCATGTGCAAAATTCCAGAAGTAAAAGGATGCTTGGAGTATTCAAGAACCAAATAGCCCAGGGTGGCTGAAGGAGAGTACATGAAAGAGAAGATAGGGGTTGAGGTCAGAGAAGTAGGAGAGAAGGGTCAAATAATAAGAGGCTGTTAGGTTAATGTCAGGATTTTAGCTTTCACTTTGAGCCAGTTGAGAAACCGCTGGTGGAGTTTGACCAGAGGAATGATATCTCTGACTTTGGTTTTAAAAGGAATGCTCTGACTACTGTGCTGAAAATAGGCTCTAGGAGAGCAAAGGTGGAAGCAGGGAGGCCAGCACTGATGGTAAACCAGGCAGAAGATGATGGGCATGGAGTGAGGTGGAATGGTGAAGGCAGTGAGAAGGGGCTGGAGCTCGGATCCATGGTGAAGGGATAGTTCACAAGACATGCTAATGTTCACATGTGAGAAAAGAGAGGTGCCAGGAATGATACCAAGTTTTTGGCCTAAGCAACTGTAAGAATGGCTTATTTATGCCATTCCGTGCAATTATTTCAGTTGCCTTGGCATTTTATTTTAGAATGACCCCGTTCACCTTATATGATCCAAATGTCCTTAGTTCTAATGGAAAATTACTTGATTGATTGCCTGAGATTTTTAAGTAGTAAAGAATAATAATAGAATTAAGAGAAATCTTAGCTAGGTATAAAGGATCCTCACTTAGAGGAAAAATTAATTTTGACCTCAAGCACTAAAAATTATAACTTTTCCAAGATATGAAAAACCTAATACAATTCACTCATCCAAAGAATAGGGATACTGGGGGCTATAAAAATAAAGCCAAAGTTACATTGCTGGCAAGGAGAGGAGCTGCTGCTACTAGAACTTGAGCACCACGTTACATAGCCCAGTGCTGCTTCCACTTTACCATGTTGGTTGATGTAACATTCTGTTAATGGAGCCACTGATCATCTCCAAAAGTTATACGTTTATCCATTTTTGTATGACTCGCTTACAAACTGGTGTTTGTAATCTTATAACACAAGAATATTAGGGAGGATATTGACATTTGTGCAACATAGAACTTCAGTTCTCTCATCTCCTAATTCAGAGTCTCCTCAATTTTTATCTGTATAGTGAGGAATCCTCACAGGCCTGAAAGATGCTTTGATGAATAATTTTACTTAAAATTACAGATCATAGAGGGATTACATCTCAAAGCTATCCTATCTCTTACCTAATTATTCATTTTCTAATAAAAAATGACAATTTCCAGTTGGAAATTAAAATTATGCATAAGGAGAAGCTATCATATATTCCTCCCTTTAATTAAAATAAGAATGAGAAACATGATGTTCTTAATGGAGCCTGAGTGCAATCTTTTCAAAGCACAAAGGAAACAAATTTTGTTTGGTGTGACAAAGAAACTATCAGAGTTCTGAAATTTTATTTTTATTTTATCCACACTTTTAAAATGTTAGGATTGAATTTCATAAACAATGAGGAGCTTGCCCAAGATTACAGTTAGTAAGTGATTGACCAGGGATTCAAAATGAAATCTGAGATGCCCCAAACACTTCTTCTTCCTACCTTGTCTCTAAGCCATTTGGTTGAGGTTTTCAGAGCATGTAGGACAGATACTTTGCTTCTTGCACAAAAGACACTGAACAAATCCAAGTTGTGAATTACTAATATTTACATATTGATTCTTCGGCTCAAAAGACATAACACTAGTAAGTGTTTATCTAGCAATTAAATTGAATAAGGCAATTTCAGGCAGGATAGAGAAGACATGCCTTGGTAGCCACACAAAATGAGTTTCATGTAATGCCAAGGTCTTCTTCACAATGAGCTGTTGGTAGGACTAATTATAACATGCTTATTGTGATAAAGCTGCAACATCAACTTAACTATGACAGTATGGGAAATAGTTACAGTAACAGGAGCTGACTGACACATCCAAAAGTTCTTGCTATCCCTAGAGAGCAACAAATTTCCTAGGATTCATTGGCGTATCAATAATTCTGATGTATGTACGTGGAGAGATTACTTAAAAGGTTTCCTCCTATTCTTTGCTAATTTTTTGATTGCAGCATTTTGACATTGGGAAAAATGAACATAGAGAAATTGCTGGCTGTCCTTTCTGGCTATACTAATCAGTGTGATACAGGCAAGAACAAGAAAACATAAAAAATTTGATCATTTGATATATAATGAGAAAATGAACTTTTGTCTAGTACTCTTTAAATTATACATATTTTAAATCATTGTAAATTATATTAAAATGAAAGCATAATATTGACCCAAATACTACCGCCAACAATAACATCAATGTTATGAGGGCAATATTATTTCAGTCCTCTATGAGGATAAATTGATAAAAACACAGAACAAGATAATTTTGGAAAAATGTATTAAATATAGCTTTTCTACAATTAATAGAAACAAAGTGACCATTAAACTTGAGATAAATGTCAATAAAAAGAAACTTGTTGCATAATGATTTTCTAAAGTTAATAAAAATTGTTTTTAAAAACATAATTATAGAAGCCCACACAGTAGCTAACAAATTATTAAACTTTCCTTTTGGGGAAGTCCTACTACTTTTTCAAATAAGATGACAAAAACTCTAGTTTATAAAATCCTTGCCTAATAAAAGAAAACAGGCCAATAAGCCAAGCCCTTGATCTTAAGACTTACATTTATGAAATTTATTCCTTAATAATGATATTAAGCCTACATATAATTGATGCCTAAGAGTTGCCTCCTGAAAACCTCCTTGTTACTCAGACGTGGCCTCTCTTTAAGCCAAACTCTACAAATAAACTCACTACCTTCACCCCCGACATGGGACATAACTCCCAGGGATAAGCCTCCCTGGAACTGAGGGGTTATTACCAAGCATTAATCAGTGTTGTATTTGGAGAAAGATCTTGAGCAAAATCAAATAGAGTTTTTATGGCTAAAAGATTTCAAAGTGAGTTGTGAGATCATTCTGGAGGTTATGTTTATGCAGGTCTCAGCCGGACCTCTCAAACTGCCACAGTTAACAAAGCCACAATCAAAAGTGCTCCTGAGGGCATTAGGGACATCTGAACACCAAGGGCAAGCCACATGGCCTCATAAAATCAATACTCCCTCAGTGGGATCTACTGGGAATATATGAAAATCTAGTTCCCCAACATAACATAGATATATCCATTTATAAATCCTCTAATCACGATTCTTCTACTCCTTTTATCTGAACTTATAATTTTCAATTTACCTATTAGTTAGTTCTCAGAGACTAAAAGACTTAAGATTGTTCCTCTGCTGATTGAGGCCTGAAACCCAGCAGATATGTGGCCAACTCGTGCTCTTCAGTTCTTCGGGCTTTTCCTGGACATTTAACTAAACAATGAGAACCAACTAAACAAGGAGTATCTTCAACTTCAAGCAAAACATTTCCACTCCTCTGCCCTACAATATCTACATCCCTTCTCAACCAGAAGCAGTCAAAGCAGACATCATCCCAAATGCCTCAAGATTGAGGAATGAACAAAAATGGGGGGAGTGTAACAACTGACCAAAGCAGATTTATTGTTATTGTAGTTGTTAACTGAGTAATTTTTAACATTGAGACAAATTAATTTTTTAAATGAAAAATATATACAAACAAAAAAGATAATTATTTTAGCTATGTGGTTTAATTTTAGAGAATATCTATTCATTCTCTTCTATGAATTATCAAGAAATTGGCATTTGTATCCTTCCTTCCATCTTCACAACACTACCATTCAAAATTTGTAATAAATTGTTATTCTTTCATTGCCAAGATTCATAATGTATACTTTCTCTTCTGTAAATATATCTTGGTTGTTTCATCTTAGTTACATGTAAATATAAACTAAATGCTAACATTCCAGTGATTTACCACAATTTCTTCAATCCTGATTTGTTTGGATTACTTTATAAAGTATATTTTTCCCCAAGAAGCACTCATACATGGGGTTTCCTCTAATTTCTTAAATGCTTGAGAAAATGGGTCAATTTTAAATGTGAATGCAAAGGACAATATTGGTAGAAATTATCATCTTGGGTCACATTTCTTTGCCTCCTAAAATTATGGACACTGTAAAATTGTAGAATGATCTTCTGGGATTGAATATTTATGAATGTTTATTTGACTATTATAAATATTCATGCCAATTTGACTTTCTTTCCATGTAAATGACTATTTTGGCTTATTATTTGCCTTTTAAAAAATACATGTAACTCAATAACTTAATTCATATATTTTCTGTCCAAAATGCTAATTCTTTTATTTTCCTGGAACAAACAATAACCTTGAATTAGAGCCAACTCCTCCTTGTATTCAAAGATATTTTCTTATATTAAATATTCCTCTTTAATTAACTTTACATTTGATGAACATTTGTTTTATTTTTTATTTTTATTATTTTTTTAGGAAGTGATGAATTTTGGATATTTATTCCTTTAAAATCTTTTCTTATTTTGAAATAATTATAGGTTCAAAAGTATTTGCAAAAATACTACAGTTAGAGTCTATGGATCATCACCCCACCCAGGTTCCCCCAATGGTAAGATATTATTTATCTATTGTATATTATTAAAACAAGGAAAATGAGATTGTATTGCCTTTTTATTTATTCTCAACTCAGTTTATTTTATTTTATTCTTATTTTTAGTAAAAGCAAAATTACTATGATTTTCTTTTGGAAATATAAGCATTTTTTACAGAAGCTTTAGATTACATAAATGTTACATAAACAATATAGGGGATTCACCCTTGAGTACAGGGGCAATGACTAGTGAAGGAGGATGATCCATTGACAGACCCTTGATATTGATGACTGTATTTATGAACCTTTAATTTGAAACTGAAACTTAGCCTAGTATTATAGGGTGCCTAAGAGTTACCTCCTGAGAGCCTCCTTTCTACTCAAATGTGGCCTCTCTCTAAGCCCAACTCAGCATATAAATGCATTACCTTTCCCCCAGCATGGGACATGACTCCCGGGGATGAGCCTCCCTGACACCGAGGGATTACTACCAAGTGCCAACTAAAATGCATCTGGAAGAAGACCTTGACCAAAAGGGGGAAAAGCTAAAGACAAATGAGTGTATACGGCTAAGAGACTTCAAAGTGAGTTGGGAGGTCATTCCAGAGGTTACGCTTATGCACATCTCAGCAGGATCTCATTGACTGCCAAAGTAAATACTACCTCAAATAGCTGAGTTCCTGAGGGCTCTGGAGACATCCAGACACTATAGGCAGGGCAGACAGCTCAGGAGTTTGGTGCCCTCAAGTAAGCCCTACTTTGGAATTTATGCTCCCCAATGTGACAGAGTTGGACTCAGTTGTGGTTTCCCTACAAATGGCTCTTCTGCTCCTTCTATTTGAACCTATAATTAGTACTAGAGTTGATAGTCATCCAAGAGACTTAAAACTTTGGGCTGTCCATGTGCCAGCTGGGTTCTGAATCTCAACAGAGTTGCAACACCTTCTCTCCATTTCATTGGACTCACCCAGGAAAACTAACAAGAAGATGATAATGGACAACTACCATCCCAAGGAACAGAGAGAGTCTGCAAGTACAAGCAAGATAGTTCCATCCATTTGCCCCATGGGATCAAAGTCCCCTCTCAATTAGAGGTGGAATGGGCATCACCATCCCAGAATCCTCAGGATGGGGGAATGAACTAAGGGCTAAGGTAGACTTACTGCTATTCTACTATTTAATTATTGTGATTCTAGCAATGGAAGAACTTAGGTGATTGATGTGGAGGCAGTGACCACTGGAGGTTATGAGGGGAGGGAGAGGGAAAAACAAGTGTATTATGGGGGCATTCTTGAGACTTGGGAATTGCCCTGAATAACAGTACAACGACAGATATACAGTTATATATCTTACCAAAACCTACAAAATTGTGCAGGAGAGAGTGTAAACTACAATGTAAACTGTAATCAATGCTTAGTGGCAATGCTCCAAAATGTGTTCATCAATTGTAACGAATGTACCACAATAAAGAAGGATGTTGTTAATGTGAGAAAATATGTGTGTGTGGGGGGGACAGGGTAGGGATTGGGGCATATGGGAATCCCCTATGTTTTTTGTTTTTTTTAAAGATTTATTTATTTACTTTTATCCATTTTTAACTCCCCCTCTCCTCCCCCCTGTTTTTGCTGTTTTTGTGCCCATTCACTGGGCAATTCTGTGTCTGTTTCCTGCCTTCTCTTCTCATCCTTCTCCTCCTGTCTTCACTGGGATTCGATCTTGAGAACCTCTGATGTGGGAGAGAGGCATTCTGCCATCTGTGCCACCTTAGTTCCTAGTTTTTCGGCACGTCTCATCTTGGCTCTTCCTTGTATCACTCTCCTGTTAAATCATCATCTTTCTGTGTGGCTCGGCGGGGCCTGACGGCACTCCCGCTCACGGGGCCTAGTGGTCCGTGCACCTTCTTTATTTTTCTTTATTTTACCAGGAGGTCCTGGGGATCAAACCCAGGTCCCTCCATATGGGAGAAGGACGCCCAACCATTTAAGCCATATCCACCCCCCCATGTTTTTTATGTAACATTTATGTAATCTAAGTATCTTTAAAAAAATAAAAAATAAAAAAAATAGAAAATTTTAAAATATATAGAGGATTTCCATATAACCCACCCCTCCCCTTCCCATACATTCCCACATTTTCACTAGTGTGGTACATTTGTTACAATTGATGAACACATATTGAAGCATTGCTACTAACCGTGGACTATAGTTTACATTATAGTTTACCCTGTGCCCTGTATAATTTTATAGGTTATGACCAAATGTATAATGGTCTGTAAAACATAACTGCAATATCATGCAGGACAATTCCAATATCCCCCAAAGCCCCTATGTTACACCAATTCTTCCCACTCTCTCCCCTCAGAATCTCTGGTGGTCAATGCCTTTATATCAATGATAAAGGTTCTTCCATTGCTAGAATAATAATAAGTCTATAATAGAATAATAATAAGTCCATTGTTCATACCCCAATGTTGAGGATTTTGCATGGTGATGCCTACTCTGTTTCTAATTGAGAGGGGGCTTAGAGCCAATGGGCAGATGGATGGAAATATTTTCTTGTAGTTGCAGACACTCTCTGTTCCTTGGGATGGGCATTGTCCATCAATATCTCCTTGTTTGTTGTCCTGGGTGAGTCCAATTAACTGGACAGTAGGGGCTGCAACTCTGCTGAGATTCAGGGCTCAAGCAGCACATGAATAGACCAAAGATTTAAGTCTCTGGGACATATGTTTAACAAGTATAGTGCTAATTATAGGTTCAATTAAAAAGGACAGAAGAACCATGTGTAGGGAAAATATAAATGAGTCTAAGTCTGTTACACTGGGGGAAAAAAATCCAAATTAAGGCACCCTGGCAGGGTACCAAGTTCCTGAGCTTGTCTGCCCTGCTTATAGTGTCTAGATATCTCTAGAGCCCTCAGGAATCCAGATGTGTGAAGCACTATTTTCTGTGGCAGTCAATGAGATCCTGCTGAGATGTGCATAAGCATAACCTCTGGAATGACCTCCTGACTCACTTTGAAACCTCTTAGCCATAAAAACTAATTTGTATTTAATATTTCCCCCTTTTGGTCAAGGTCTTTTTCCAGAAGAATTACTAGTTGGTGTTTGGTAATTATCCTTCTGTGCCAGGGAGGCTCATCCCTGGAGTCATGTCCCATACTGGGGCGGGGTGGGGTAGTGTGTTTATATGCTGAGTTTGGCGCAGAGGAAGGACACATTTGAGCAACAGGGAAGCTAAGTTTCAATTTCACAGGAAAAATTTCATAAGTATATTCATCAATATCAAGGGCCTGGTGTAATGGTCTGTCTTCCTTCACTAGGCATTGCCCATGTATTCAGGGGATTCTTGCTGTTCTATTAGAGAATACAGCAGGACTCCCCAGGATGGGAATTCAATATTCTTTCAGTTATTATTTGGGTCTCCACCCACTGAGACAATGCCCCATGAACACTTGAAAATACTCATATGCCTTAGAGGTATGCCCCAGGTGCACCATTTCCCACATCCCCCCATCACTGACAGCCTGCACAGAGTGATCATCTCCTGCCACAGCTGTGACCCTTCTGTGATACAAAAATCTCCAAAAATGAAGTCAAAGAAATAACCAAATAAAAAGAATAAGAAATTAAATAACAATAATTTTAAAAATAATAAAATACAACCAAAAATAAAAATAATATAAATTGTAATAAAATAAAAATTTTAATACATTGTGTCTTTCATCATTGTAAAATCTGTTATATTGTATGTACAGTGACAATTTCTTCCATATGTTCCACCAATATCTTTTTTCATTTTATCTTCAAAGAAGATTTAGGTAACTGAAAATTCACATAGAAAATACAGAGGATTCCCAAATACCCAACATCCTCCACATTTTCCACTCTCCTCTATTATGAGCATTTTAAATGTGGATGGTACATTTGTTACAATTGATGTACAAATGTTGAAGCATTGCTACTAACCATGGTCAATGATTTACATTACGGTTTACATTTTTCGCCACACTTTTATAGGTCTTGACAAAATTTAAAACAGCCTTTATCCATTATTGCAAGATCATGCAGAACAATTCTAATGCCCTAAAATGCCCTATGTTCCATCTATTCTATTTTCCCTTCCCCTCCCCTCATAACTTATGGTAACCATTAAGTTTTCATTTTTTTAAAAAAAATTTAAATTAATTTTATTTAATTTTAAAAAAGCTTTATATTACATAAAAAATAAAGGATTCCCATATGTCCCACTCCCTCCCTATCCCACACTTTCCCACAAGAACAACATCCATCATTAGTGTGGTACATTTGTTACAATTGGTGAACACATATTGAAGCATTGCTACTAACTATGGATTACAGTTTACATTATAGTTTACACTCTGTCCAGCATAATTTTGTAGGCTATGACAAAATATACAATGGATTGAATCTGTCACTGCAATGTCATTCAGGACAACTCCAATGTTCCAAAAATGCCCACATTCCTCCTTCTCCATCCCTCATAACTTCTGGTTGCCACTGCCTTTATAGCAGTGATAAAAGTTCTTCCATTGCTAGAATAATAATAAGCCTATAGAAGAAGAATAATAAGTCTACTTTAGTCCATTGTTCATTTTCCATTCTTGAGGATTTGGTGTTTGTATTACTCAGCCAAAGGGGTGCTGATGAAAAATACCAGAAATTGGTTGGTTTTTTATAAAGGGTATTTATTTGGGGTAGAAGCTTACAGTTACCAGGCCATAAAGCATAAGTTACTTCCTTCACCAAAGTCTATTGCCACGTGTTGGATCAAGATGGCTGTCAAGTCTGCCAGAGTTCAGGTTTCCTGGGTTCCTCTCTTCCCAGGGCTCATTTGTCTTTGGGCTCAGCTGCTCTATTTTCTGTACAAGGCTAGCTGTAGAATATCAGGTCAACAACTCTATCTCTCTTCCTGAGGCTTCTGCCTGTCTTTAATGGATACTCCTTTCCTTCCTCACGTATCTGCTTCTCTGTGTGTTTACTTCCTGGGCTCCAGGATCAACTCCCTCTGTCTTCTCTGCCGTGTGTTTTTCTCTGTGAGTCCCTGCCCACCAAGGGGGTGGGGACTCAACATCCTACTGATGTGGCCCAATCAAAGCCTTAATCATTATTTAATCAACTAAAAGTGGAATCTCTGAATCCAATATAATCTAATATGCCCAGAACATATTCATATGCCTTAGAGGCATGCCCCAGGTGAACCCCTTCCCATGCATCGCATCACTGACACTCTGCACCAGTGATCTTCCCCTGCCACTGTTGTGACCCTTCTGTGATCCAAAACCTCTCCAAAAATGTATCCAACAAAATAACTAAATAAAATTTTAAAAAATGAAATAATTTTTAAAATAACCAATAAAATACAAAAAAAATTAAAAATTAAAATATTTTTTAAAAATTAAAAAATGTTTAGACAGCGTGTCTTTCATCACTGTAAGATTCATTGTCCTGGATGTATATTGAAATTTTCTTTCATATATTCTCCGAAGTGTCTTATTTTTTCATTTTCTGCTTGAAGTAGCTTTAAGATAAAGAAAAGTTATATAGAGAATATAGGGGATTAGCATATACTCAACACCTTCCCCCTTTTCCACTCTCCCTCATTAATAACATTTTACCCATGGATGTTATTTGTTACAATTGATGTACAAATATTGAAGCATTGCTACTAGTCATGGTCAGTGGTTTGCATTTTGGTTTACATTTTGGATCATACACTTTTATAGGTTTTGACAAAATTTGAATAACCTGTATCTGTTATTACAAGGTCATGTTGAAAACTTCTCTAATATCTTAAAAATGCCCTGTTTGCCATCTATTCTATTCTTCCTTTCCCCTCCTCTTGGAACCTATGGTAACCACTAAGTTTCAATTTTTGAAGAATAAGATTCATAGTTACTTGCAATAATATTGAGGGCTTGACTTATTAGTTTATTTTCTTTTATTAGGCACTGTCTATGTTCTTGAGGGATTCTTATTCCTCTAATGAAGAACATAGCATGACTCCTCAGGATGGGAGTTTGATATTTTCTGGTTTATCGTGTTGGTCTCCACCAAAGGATATAACACAATATGACAAGATAAACACTTACATATTCCATAGAAGTCTGCCCAGGTGCACCCTGTCCCACATATCCCCACATCCAATACCCTACTCCAGTAACCCAGCCCTGCCATATTTACCAGAAGAACATTCCCACCATTGAAGCTTTAACCACAGCCCTGCAAATCCCCAGAGTTCACCTGCTCCTTCCCCTGACCTTCCCCCCCACTTCCATGGACAGTCCAACCAATCCCCCTACCCTACTCTCCCTCACAGACCAGCACCGCCGTACCCAATCACATCACCGCACCACTGTCATGCTCAACCACTACACAACTACACCCTTCCACCTTATAGTAGATTTTGCCCATTTGGGAATAAGCTCACCACCCTCTACTCCCTTTCTGTATCCTGTAAACCTGTCTTCCAGATTCAAGCTCTGTGAGTCTGCTCAATTTTGTAAATCATATCAGTATGTTCATGTAATATCTGTCCTTCAGTGACTGGCTTACTTCAGTCAACATAAGGTCTTCAAGATTCATCCATGTTATCCCATGTGTTAATTCTGCATTCCTTCTTAAAGGTGAATAATATTCTATTGTATGTATATACCTTAATTTGCTTATCCACTCTCTGTTGATGGACACTTGGGTTGCTTCCAACCTTTGGAAATAGTGAATAATGCCACTATGAGCATTAGTGTGCATATATCTGTTTGTGTCTCTGCTTTCAATTTTTCTGGTATATACCCAGCAGTGGAATTGTTGGATAATATGGCAGTTGTATAGTTAGCTTCATGAGGAAGCACCAAACTGTCCTCCACAATGGCTGCTCCTTTCTACATTCCCAACAGCAGTGGATAAGTGTTCCCTTTCCTCCACATCCTCTCCAACACTTGTAGTCCTCTGTTTTTTCAATAGCCACCCTTCTAATAGGTGTAAGATATCTCATTGTAGTTTTGATTTGCATTTCCCTATTAGCTAGTGATATTTGGCAACTTTTCAAGTGGTTTTTAGCCATTTGTATTTCTTCTTTGGAAAAGTGTCTATTCAAAACTCTTACCCATTTTTAAATGGGTTGTCTTTTGTTTTTGAAATGTAGGATTCCTTTATTATTGCTGGATGTTAGGCCCTTATTGGATAGATAGTTACCAAATATATTCTCCCTTTAAGTAGGTGGTCTGTTCCCTTTCTTGACAAGTCCTTTGAAGTGCAAAAGTTTTAATTTTGAGTAGGTCTCATTTATCTATATTTTCTTTCATTGCTTGCACTTTGGGTGTAAGGTTTATGATACCATTTCCTACAACAAGATCTTGTAGATACTTCCCTACATTATCTTCTAGGATCTTTATGGTCTTGGTTCTTATTTTAGATCTTTGATCCATCTTGAGTTAATTTTTGTATAGGGTATGGGATGGTGATCCTCTCTCATTCTTTTAGATATGGATATCCAGTTCTCCAAGCACCCGTTTGGTGAAGAGACCATTCTCTCCCAATTGAGTGGGCTTGGTGGCCTTGTTGAATATCAATTGACCATATATACAAGGATCTATATCAAAATTCTCAATTCTGTTCTATTCATCAGTATGTCTATCCTTGTGCCAATACCATGCAGTTTTGACCACTGTAGCTTGGTAGTATGCTTTAAAGTCAGGTAGCATGATTACTACAGTTTCTTTTTTCTTATTGAATATGTTTGTGGCTATTTGGGATGACTTGCCCTTCCAAATAAATTTCATAATTAGCTTTTCCAATTCAGTAAAAAAAAAAAAAATGCTGTTGTAATTTTTATTGGGATTGCATTAAATCAATTTGGGTAGGACAGACATCTTAATGTTGTTTAGTATTCCAATCCATGAATATGGAATATTCTTCCATTTATTTAGTTCTTATTTGATTTCTTTTAACAATATTGTATAGCTTAAAGCATACATGTCCTTTACAGCGTTAGTTAGGCTTATTCTTAGGTGTTTGATACTTTTAGTTGCTATTGTAAATTGAATTTTTTTCTTGATTTCCTCCTTATATTTCTCATTATTGGTGTACAGAAATGCTACTGATTTTTGCGTGTTCATCTTATATCCTGCCACTTTAATGAACTCGTTTATCATCAGCTCTAGAAACTTTGTTGTAGATTACTTAGGGTTTTTTTTTTGAAGATAAATATGGCATTTTATTTTTATTTTTTTATTTTTAAAAATATACTTAGATTATACAAATGTCACATAAAAAATATAGGGGATTCCCATATGCCCCACTCCCCATGCCTCCCACATTTTCCCACATTAGCAACATCCTTCATTAGTGAGGTATATTCATTGCAATTGAGGAACACATTTTGGAGCATTGCTAGTAAGCATGGATTAAAGTTTACATTGTAGTTTATACTGTCACCCACTCAATTCTGTAGGTTATGGCAAGATTTATAATGGCCTATAACTGTTGTTGCAATGTCATTCAGGACAATTCCCAAGTCCCAAAAATACCCCGTATTACACATGGTTTTCTCTCTCCCTGTCCTCAGAACCTCCAGTGGCCACTGCCTCAACATCAATGATATAAGTTATTCCATTGTTAGAATCACAATAAGTCTATAGTAGAATACCAGTAAATCTATTTTAGTCCGTAGTTCATTCCCCAATCCTGAGGAATCTGGGATGGTGATGTCCACTCTACCTCTAATTGAGAGGGGGCAGTGATCCCACAAGGATCAATGGATGGAACTCTCTTGTTTGCAGTTGTAGACTCTCTTGGTTTCCTGGTATGGGAGTTGTCCATCATCACATCCATGTTAATTGTCCTGGGTGAGACCAATGAAATGGACAGTAGGTGTTGTAACTCTGTTTGAGATTCAGGGCCCAGCTGGTACATGGTCAGCCCAAAGATTTAAATCTCTTGGAAGTACACCTACAAACTCTAGTACTAATTATAGGTTCAAATAGAAGGACAAAGAGCCACGTGTAGGAAAACCATAACTGAGTCCAGCTCTGTCTCTCTGGGGAGCATAAATTCCAAAGTAGGACCCACTGGCAAGGCACCAAACTCCTGAGCTGTCTGCCCTGCTTATGGTATCTGGATGTCTCCAGAACCCTCAGGAGTTCTACTATTTGGGGTAGTATCTACTTTGGCAGTCAAAGAGACCCTGCTGAGACATGCATAAGCATAACCTCTAGAATGATCTCCCAACTCACTTTGAAGTCTCTTAGCCCTGTAAACTCATTTGTCTTTACCTTTCCCCCCTTTTGGTCAAGGTCTTTTTCCAGTTTAATTGCTAGTTGGTATTTGGTAGTAATCCCTCAGTGCCAGGGAGGCTCATCACCAGGAGTCATGTCCCACACTGCAGGGAAGAAAATGTATTTATATGCTGAGTTCAGTTTAAAGAACAGCCACATTTGAGCAACAAGGAGACTCCCAGAAAGCAACTCTTAGGGACCATATAATACTAATCTAAGTTTCAATTTCAAGAGTGAAAGTTCATAAGCACAGTCATCAATATCAAGGGTCTGCCAATGGACCATCCTCCATCACTAGTCATTGCCCCTGTACTCAGGAGATTCTTGTGGATCCATTAGAGAATGTGGAAGCACTCCCCAGGATGGGAATTTGATATTCCTTCGGTTATTGTGTGAATCTCCACCCACCATGACAATGCACCATTAATATTGAACACATTTATATGCCTTATATGTATGTCCATGTGAGCTTCCTCCCACATATCCCCTGTCCCTGACACCCCATACCAATGATCCTCCCCTGCCATAGTTGTAGCCCTTCTGTGATCCAAAACTTCTTCAAAAATGAAGCCAATAAAATAGCCAAATACAGTTAATAAGAAAATGAAATAATAATGAGCATTTTAAAAATAGGAAATAAAATGGGAAAAAGTTTAAAAAAATAAAAAAATAAAACATTTGGGATAATAGAAAATAATGAAAAAATATTAAAATGTTTTTGATATTTTGCCTTTCATCCCTGTAAGATCTGTTGTCCTATATGTACAGCAACATTTTCTTCTGTTTTAATCCCCCAGTGTCTTACTTTTTTTTTTTTTTTCCATTTTGTCCTCAAAGAAGTTTTAGGTTACAGAAAAGTCATGTACCGAATACAGGGGACTCCCATGTACCCAACATCCTTCCCCTTCCCCCACTTCCCCTATTAATAACATTTTGTATGTGGATAGTATGTTTGTTACAAATGATGTACAAATATTAAAACATACCTACCAACCATGGTAAATGGTTTACCTTATGGTTTACATTTTGGACCATACACTTTTGTAAACTTTGATGCAATTCAACATGGCCTGTATCCATCATAGCAAGATATGTAGAACATGTCCATCACCTCCAAAATACCCCCTGTTCCATCTATTCTACTCCTCCCTCCCCCTCCCCTTGGGACCTGCAGCAACCACCAGGCTTCACTCCTTGAAGGGTAAGATTCATAGTTACTTGCAACAACACTGAGGGCTTGACACACTGGTCTGCCTTTCCCTATTAGGCACCACTCATGCTCTCAAGAGACTCCTGCCCTTCTATTTGAGAACGTAGCGGGCCTCCCCAGGATGGAAGTCCACCATCTTGCCGCTCATTATGTAGGTCTTCACCCATTGATATAACACATTATAGCAAGATGAACACTCATACACTCCCTAGAAGCCTGCCCAGGTACACCCTGTCCTGAATGTCCCCCACATCTAACACCCCAAACCAGCAACCCTCACTTGCCATATTGCCAAACTAGCATTCCCAACATTGTAGTTTCAACCATGTACCCGCCAATCCCCAGTGTTCACCTACTCCCTCCCCCAACCCTCCCCTCAGTTCCATGAACAGTCCAACCCACCCTCCCCACCCCACCCCCCTGATAAACCAGCACACCCAACATAAAAATATCATTATGCACTGACATACCCTTCCACTGTACAACTACATACTTACACTTTATCATATATTTTGCCCATATGAGCATTGGCTAACAACCTTCTTCTCCCTTTTTATTTTCTATAAACCTATCTTCCAGACTCTAGCTCTGTGAGTCTGCTCAATTTGCTTAATTCATATCAGTGAGGTCATGTAATATTTGTCTTTCGATGCCTGGCTTGCTTCACTCAACATAAGGTCCTCAAGATTCATCCATGTTATCCCATGTGTTAGCACTGTATTCCTTCTTACAGCTGAGTAATATTCCATTGTATGTATGTACCACAATTTGTTTTCCCATTCATCTGTTGAAGGGCACCTGAGTGGATTCCAACTTTAGGCAATAGTGAACAATGCTGCTATGAACATTGGTGTGCATATATCTGTTCACGTCTTTGTTTTCAATTCTTCAGGGTATATACCCAGCAGTGGAATTGCTGGATCATATGGAAGTTCTATAGTTAGCTTTTTGAGGAACCGCCAAACTGTTCTCCATAGTGGCTGCACCATTCTACATTCCCACCAGCAGTGGATGAGGGTTCCCATTCCTCCACATCCTCTCCAACACTTGTAGTCCTGTGTTTTTTAAATAGCTGCCATTATAATGGGTGTAAGATGATATCTCATTGTAGTTTTGGTTTGTATTTCCCTAATAGCTAGAGATATTCAGTATCTTTTCATGTGGCTTTTGCCACTTGTATTTCTTCTTTGAAGAAGTATCTATTCAAATCACTTGTCCATTTTTTAAATGGGTTGTTTGTCTTTTTATTTTTGAAGTGTAGGACTTCTTTATACACACTGGATATTAGGCCCCTATCAGATATAAGGTTACCAAATATTTTCTCCTATTGAGTAGGCTGCCTTTTCACTTTCTTGACAAACTTTTTTGAGGTGCAAAAGTTTTTAATTTTGAGGAGATCCCATTTATCTATTTTTTCTTTCATTGCTTGTGCTTTGGGTGTAAAGTTCATGAAACCATTTCCTAATACAAGATCCTGTAGATGCTTCCCTATAGTATCTTCCAAAGTCTTTATGGTCTTGTCTCTTATATTTAGATCTTTGATTCATCTTGAGTTAATTTTTGTATAAGGTGTGAGATGGTGTTCCTCTCTCATTCTTTTGGATATGGATATCCAGTTCTCCAAGCACCATTTGTTGAAGAGGCCATTCTCTCCTAGTTGAATGGGCTTGATTGCTTTATTGAATATCAGTTGACTGTACAAATGAGGATTCTCAGGGCTTTCAATGTATAGGATCATGTCATCTGCAAATAGTGAAATTTTTACTTCTTCCTTTCCAGTTGGATGCTTTTTCTTTCTTTTTCTTAAGTTCTCGAGCAACTACTTCTAATACAATGTTAAATAAGAGCAGTGACAGTGGGTTCACTTGTCTTGTTCCAGCTGTTAGAAGGAAAGCTTTTAGGATTTCACCATTGACTATTATGCTAGCGCTGGTTTTTTTATATATACCCTTTATCATGTTGAGGAAGTTTCCTTCTATTGCTATCTTTTGTAGTGTTTCTGTCAAGAAAAGGTGCTGAATTTTGCCAAATGCTTTTTCTGCATCAATAGAGATGATCATATATTTTTTTCTTTAAATTTGTTGATGTGGTGTATTACATTGATTGATTTTCTTATGCTGAACCGTCCTTGCATACCAGGGATGAAACCCACTTGGTCATGGTGTATAATTCATTTAATGTGTTCAATCCTTACATTTTCCTATGTGTCTAGTATTATTCTAAACCTATTACAGAAAGGTTACAGTATTTGTCCAAGTTTACACAATTAATAAGTATCATATTAATTATGATTCACAATAAGTCCTGTGCAATTCAGAAGTTCTTATTGTTGTTCAGCACACATCACTAAGTTACTAATAATGAAGGGAGATGAATGAAATGAAATTTTAAGATGACATTTTTATTTTATATACCAAGCCAGTTTTTTATATTTATCCATTAAAGACAATCCTGTTTAGAATCTTTGCAAAAGTGTCTAAAATTATATTATGTCTACTTTTGTAAAGAGATGACTTTACCAAATAGAGCAAAAAATAAAAAGTTGGCTCTTTATAAAACATTTAATATGAAGTATAATAAGAAAAGAGCAAATTCACAATAGAATAACATAAATGAATGAATAGCTGAAGAATTTTTTAAAAAATCAGTGTAAAATATGTGTTTAAGCTTGAAGACCTAGAGAGAAATAACATGTTCCTCAGTGGAAATAATCAAAACTAGACTATAAAAATGTAATAGCTCCTCCAAATTTTATTTTAATATAATTCTTAGTAAAATATCAAAAGACTTGTTGGGACTCATCGATAATTATAAATTTTTCCTATTACAATAAAAATAAAGAACTAAAAAGTGAAAGAAAAATTTGCAACATCCCAAAAAGTAATTAAAAATGAAAAAGTTTTCAATATAAAATATGACACCAATAGAGTTAGAAAAGAAAATAAATGTGGTCATTTCTTTCCTTTGTCTTTGGAGACAGCCATCTAATTTCTAGATCAAATTACAAAAAAGTAAAAATATATATTTTTGGTATAGAAAAATTAACAATTTGATATACTTGAAAAAAAAAAACCACGAGTAAAATGACAACCTGGAAAATATTTACAAAATACATGCACTTATATGTCAGAAAATACTTACAAATTAATTAGAAAATATGAGCATCTCAATAAAGAACATTTCAAAGGAAATGATATGTACACATGTTTTATAAAAGAGAAATCAAAATGGCTAATCAACATATGAAATACTTCTTAAATTCAATACCAATGAAAGAGATGAAAATTAAAATAGCAGTTTTCCCTATCAGAATAGTAAATAACGACAATGCCCGATAAATGTTTGGATGTGAATCAACTAACAGGAATATATGCCAGTTGGAATGCAAATCAGGATTTATATGAACATTAGGCAATATGTCTCAAAAATTTAATTACCAAAAAATGTCATTGCCCTTTTGCATATGCTAGGAGATTTTCCTAAGCAAATAACTGACGAGTGTTCAAAGGTATATATAAGTAAGTATGTATGAATAAGAGGTGTGCATGTGTGCTTGTTCATATACATGTCAACTAGGACATTGCAATTTTTCCTACTAACTAAACATTTTTAATTTAAGTATGAACTCTGGTGGCTAAATAAATCCAATTCATGGAATACTATGTCGCTATTCAAAATATTATTATATACTTTGAGTTAGGAAAATATTAACAATTCCATGATGATATTTTAAAAGCATGTGATGAAATACCTATATTTTTAATAATTTCCTCTGAATTGTTTTCTTAGCCTTTTGCTTATACCTGATTTTGAATTTTTTCTAGAAAGAATATTTCTTTTACATTAAAAAAGGAAAAAGAGACAAAAACCTTTACATGTTTTAATTGTGGGTGCAAATTTAAATTTTAAGCTTTCGAATGTTTCTCATTATAAAGCTTGTGTTGGGTTAATTTTCACCTCTCATGACATGCTTTTAATTATCTTATTTTTACCTTTTTGAGATGCTTATCTTCATATCTCTCAATAGAACAAGTGACTCCATTTAAAAGTCTTCTCCCTACTTGTTAAAGTGTAAATCACAAAAATTATAATAGTGTAGTAACCGGCCTCCTTATATAAATTTATTTATATCATATGATAATACATTGATTATTTTAATTTCTCTTTATTTGTTATAGCTTTCAATATATTTGTTGTGAGGTTGGTGTTTAGCAAACTTCATTTTTACTGAAGGATTCAAGTTAAAGGATGCAGATAAAATTAGTTTAAAGCATTTTGCAGTACTTTGCCTTAAGCAGCTGTTTCCTGTACTCTTCAGACTCCATTAATAACTCTCACTGTTTCATCAGATGTAAAGCATTTTCCTTTTGTGGTTTAAAAACCTTTTCAAATATGCACTAACATTATGCCACAAAAGCATTTTACAATGAATAGCCCATGTTTTACAAGGTTTAGCGCTTTCTTCTGTTGTGTATTTACAATGGCTGCAGCGATTTATAAAGATTCCTCAAAGACATCTGTGAAAAACTGCTTTGTTAATGTATATCTACAATGTGAGCAATTTCCTCTCTGTCATGTCAGCATGCTTGGAAACATGTGCTAGGGACTGGCCAGCAGGTCATCCATCGCTTGTTCATCTGGACTGTGGAGGAAAGGAGTGGCAGGACTGTGAGGCCCATACGTGGGAGGGGCTGCAGTGGGCCACAGCATCAAGTCAAAGTAGGGTAAACGTTAAAGAGAGCCTGCCAAACAGGTACAGAGAGGCTGTGCCATTCACATTCCCACCAGCAGTGTATGACTGGCCAGCTCCTTTGCATCCACTGCAGTCTTATCACTATTTCTTTTTCATTTTAGCCATCTGATAACTTCTTATAAAACTAAACATGCAATTACCGTATGTCCCAGAAATTGTACACTTGGGCATTTATGGCAGGGAAATGGAAATTTATTCACTCAAAATCTTGTACATGGATGTTCATAGCAGCTTTATTTGTAAGAGCCAAACCTGCAAACAGACCAGATGTCCTTTGACAAGTGAATGGTTAAACAAATGTGGCACATCCATTCCATGGAATAACTTACAATTAAAAGAACAAACTCTTGATACATGCAAACCTGTTGGATGAATCTTAAGGAATTAGGCTGAGTAGAAATAGGCAACCCCAAAACTTTTCAGACTGCATGATTCCATTTAGGTAGCACTCTTGAGATGACAAAATTACAGAAATGGAGGAGAGACTAGTGGTTGCTGGGATTAAGGAGTAATGGTCATGGGAGGGAAGTGGTTGTGGTTGTAAAAAGGGCAACACCAAGAGTTTTTGTGTTGATGGAAATATTCTATATCTTGACTGTGTTGATGGATCCAGGAACCTACACATGTGTGAAACTTTCATGGAGCTAAATACTTATACATCCCCATTTTCATTCATTGAAAGCTCCATGAGATCAGTGGGTTATATCAATGCCATATTATGCCTGATATTGTGCTATCACTTTGCAGGATGCTACCATTAGGGTAAAGTAGATAAAGTGTACAAGAACTTTCCCTGTTATGTATTACCAGTGCATGTGAATCTACAAAAATCACAAAAGGTCAATTAAAATAAAGTGCCACTCAGTCAAATATAAGTAACTTCTAAGGGGATGGCACCTCAGCTGTCAGATGCGTTCTGTGTGTGGATGCCCCTCATGACATTTTAAATCATCTTGACTTGAAGGGGCATGTGGTAGGTTGAGGCTTTAATGGACTCTGGAAACATCATGTGCTTAGAGCTCATCCATTCCTGTGGGTGTGACCTTTTAATTGGATTATTTCAGTTAAGGTGTGGCCCAGGGTGGGTCTTAATCTTCTTATGGGAGTCCTTTATAAACAGATGAATAAGGAGAGAGAGACCCAAAGAAGCTGAGAGAGAAACCACAGAATCAGAGAGAAAGCCAGCGGAAGCCGGAAGCTGAAGGTAACGAAACCCAGAAGAGAAGGGAGAGATGAGCTGAGGCCGCCATGTGCCTAGCCATGTGACAGAGGAGTCCAGGACTGCCGGCAGCCCATCTTCAGGGAGAAGGTATCGCCTGATGATGCCTTTATTTGGACTTTTTTCTTAGCCCCAAAACTGTAAGCTGGCAACCTAATAAATCCCCATTGTAAAAGCCAACCCATTTCTAGTATATTGCATTCTGGCAGCCTAGCAGACTGAAGCAGGGCACTTGTAAATGACCAGTGAAGCAAAGAAAGACTATGACCCAGAGAGTTTGTTAAGATTACTCTTTTCCTTAGCTATATTTTGTGTTTGCCTTTCAGTTTTATATTAATTCCTTTGTCAGACATGGTTCGGTCAGGAAAATAATGAAAAAAAATAAATAAACTTAAATAAATTATCTGAGGATTTGTATTTAATAAAGGGAATGGTTTCCCGGGTAATAGAAGAGAGAAAACAAGCAGGTGTTAAAGGATAACAACAATAGAAAGATCTGATACTAGAGTTCACTAACTTCAGGAAGCTATACCTGTTCCTAGACCTGGGAAGGTGGGTAAGGAGGGCAGTTGGTGCTACTGAGCCCTGGGTTTTGGCTGCACCTTTAGTTACCACTGAGCCCATCCTGGGAGAGAAAGGACCCTACCTGGTGGGCTTGGTCAGGTGAAGGCCTCTTCACACACGGTCCACCAGAAGTGGCGCTGTGCCTGAAACTGGGACCTGGAGGGAAGCAGCTGTTTTCAAAGGTGCCTCTGAAAGCAGAGAGGAGAAAACAGACTCCCCGGTCTTCCTGCACTCGGAGCCACCGTGGCTGCTTCCTAGTGGAGAGTCCAGGAGGAATCTCCCTGTCAAGTGAGCCTACGGAATCTAGATAGCGAGGTATACGTCCCAGAATTGTAGAATCGAGAAGAGATGGTTGGATGTGAGGCCAAGAAAGGTGAAAAATACATACAACACCTTTCACATTCAAACATGTATAAATAAATGTTAATAAAATATTTTAAAAATGACTAATCATACGGAAAAGAAAAATTAGGCAAATAGAAAGCCAGTAGGTTCTATGCATTTGCGCAATAGTGATGCTGTGGTGGGCTGGCATCATGCTTTCATTCCTGTTGAATACAAACTACATCTACTGCATTTACTAAACAAAGGCTTATCTCCAGGGCTGGTCTTCAGACATGGAAATGCAGGTCCTCAGGGAAACACAAAGACTTTTAAGAGGCAAATGAGTGTGATAGTATCAGTCTCTAGATCTCCAACTTCTGTATATGATTTTCCTAAAACTGATCTGATCCAGAATATGCCTTCAGCAGATGTGTCATGCTAGTTCTTTCTCACCCCCCTTTCACCATCACTCATCTCTGGATATGCAAGACAAAGGCAAGCCCCACAGAATTTTCACTCTAGTGAGTTGCCCTGAAGGCTGTAGACTCATAATCATGCATCGCTTCAATGAAAGTACTCCCTTTGTACTTCCCCCACATACTTTCTATACTAATAGGAATATTTTAAAAATATTACTATAAATAACACACATAACAATCATTAATGCACCTTAGTAAGCCTCACATTCACTAGTGGCCCAAAGCCTTATCTGCTTTGCTAGTAATTTCCAAAAATAAATTGCATTCTTAAAAGCAGAACATATATTACATATGGTGTCATATACATATTGTGCCAGAATGTTTCCAATATTCCATATAGAAACTACTATCTGGAACATGAGAAAACAGCTGCAATGATTTAGGGTTAAGTCTTTTCTCTTGATTATGGATATGCTCTCTAATTTTGTCAATTATACAACTATTAATTATTTTCAACCATTAATTGAAATTACTAACATATATGTAATGTAATTTCAAAAAGGACTTTAGAGAATTGAGTGCCATTGTTATGTCTAATATTTTCCCGTTTCAATCATGTGAACAACGTTTACCACTTTTTAAAGTCAATAAAGGAGGGAAAATAGGAATACAATTGTTACTGAACTCTGTACCATTCTAGTAGTACTTTCTGATTGTTTTAATCATACACAAATCCAGAAAAAATATTTGCCTTTGACCACAGGAAATTATTTAAAAAATAAACTTCAATTTGAATATATTGTGGAAAACTTTGAGGGGAGGGATCAATAAAAAGTTCCAAGAATAAAAACATTTTACACCAGGATAGAATTCCAGTAAAGCCACCCTCCCAACAACTCTTCACGTTTAGGGGTGGTGAGAATTCTGCGGCTGCTAGCCCCAAGTTCATGAATTAACTCTTGCGGTCTCCCCGTACCCAGCCACACTTTTATAAATAAATTCTTGGTAAGTATATCTTCCCTAATTCCTAACTGATTGTGCCTTACATTTCCCATTTGAGATTCCAATATATGGTATGAATCTGAAAATATGTGAGGGATTAATAATTTTTCAATATTTAGTTAGGGAAAATGATAACAACATAAACAAAAAACCTGACAAACATGTTGCCTGAAACAAATGCTTTGAGAATAAGTACGTAATAGAATAACAGATGTGGTAAGTACTTCAGGGATTATCTAGTTCACCATTTGCTACTCCCTTTATAATCTGAAATGCATTGTTCTCTTTCCTTCATTTAGGGTTGTTTTTTCCCAACAGGAACAAACCGAATTAGGAAGCATTGTTTAATGACCTTCAAATGCAATTGCACTTTCACAGTATCACTCCAGGAAAAACCCTATCCTTCTTTACACCAGTTAAATATTAAATGACCAAATATGTGAAACACAACAGAATTAAAGTTTAAAAAAAATCTTTTGGAAATTGTAAACATGTAGGAACTAAACTCGATAGAGGAGGGATCAGCTTTTCTCTGACGCTGGATGGCAGAGTGTGCTCTCATTCTTTGAATTCTCTTCAAAGCGTCCCTGCAACCTCAGTCTTCTTTCATTTAAGAGAGAACTAGATAAAGGGATGAAGGTTTCAGAACTGGTTTTGTTTTATTTTGGTAACTCTTCTAGAAGCCTGCACTTTCAGATTGTGTGAGCACTTGTCACTCTTTTATTTCCACTTTGAGATCTCAGCTGAGTAAAACTGTGAGATAAGAGAAAATGTCCTTTTTCTTGGCATCTTGCTACATATGTGAATTGTTCACTGTTATTTTTACATAGAAAAGGGATTTATATAAAATCAGGAGCATATCAAAAACCTACTTTCATTGTGAAATATAAAAATCTCAATTTTTAAGCGATATATCTTCCTGAAATGTCTAACAGGACAGAAAAAGATCAATATGAAATTGTTGGATGAGTTGCGCAGATGTTCTATTTTGTATTTAAAATAAACAATAAGAGGTGGTTTTGTAACAGCTTCACTGAGCTATTCTTTACAATTTGCCCTTTTAAAGTGAACAATTCAATGGACTTTAATATGTTCACAGAGCTGTGAAACTATCACCGCAACTAATTTTAGGATGTTTTATTACCCCCAAAAGGAAACCGGTATCAATTAGCACTCACTCCACAGTTTTCCCCAACCCTCCCAGCCACAGGCAACCACTGTCCTTCACTCTGTACCTCTGGATTTGCTATTCTGGAGATTTCATATTAAAGGAATCATATAGTATATAGTCTTTTGTGACTGGCTTCTAAACTTAGCATAATATTTTCAAGGGTTAACTGTTTTGTGGCATGTATCAGTAATTCATTCTTTTTTGTTACCTAGTAATATGCCATAGTATAGATATACCACATTATATTTATCCATTCATAAGTTCATGGACATTTAGATTAATTCCATTTGGGCTATGAATAATACCACTCTGAATAGTTGTGTACAAGTTTTTATGTAGAAATACATCTTTTCATTTCTCTTGGGTGTATACCAATGTGTAGAATTACAGGGTCTTAGGATAAATCTATGCTAACATTTTGAGAAACTATCAAGTTGCTTTCCATATTAGCTGCCCCAGTGCATGAGGGTACCAATTTCTTGATATCCTTACCAACACTTTTTATTATCTGTCATTTTTATTTTAATCATCCTAGCAGGTGTGAAGAGGTATTTCATTAGGTTTCTGATTTGCATTTCCCTAAGGACAAATGATGTTGTGCATTTTTTATGTGCTGATTGGCCATTGGTATATCTTCTTTGAAGAAATATCTATTCAAATTCTTTGCACACTATTTGAGTTGGGTTATTTATCTTTTTGTTATTAAGTTGTAAGAGCGCTATATATTTTCTGGAGAAAAGTGCCTTATCAGATAAATAATTTGCAAATGTTTTCTTACATTCAGTGAATTATATTTTCACTTTCTTGATAGTGTTCTTTCAAGCACAAACATTTTTAATTTTGATGAAGCCCAATTAATCAACCTTTTCTTTTGTTTTAGGAAAAATCATCTGAATTAACTCTTAAGTTAGGCATATGTAGACTAGAATAGAGGTATTTATCATTTAAGTATAAAATATCTGCAGAAAACAATGATAAGAATATCAAATTTATTATGTAGCACTTTTCACAGCATAGTCCACATGAACCCTTGATAAGTAATTCATATATTTTCAGCTTTTTATATTTTATAAAATGGGGGCACAGAAATGGTAAGTTAATCAACCAAGATCACATGTGTTTTTAAGTTATAAAATGATTTGGTGAGTATTTACGCATTGTTTTCCAAAACAGTTCTGTGAGGAAATGGGGAAACAAAGTCCTGAGAGGAAGAAGGCTGTGGCGGGCCTATTTCTCACACTGTGTGAGCACACAGCCCACTGGGACGATGTAAAAGGATTGAGCTGCCCTGTGCTTCCTGGGTTGGAGCACTGGTGTGGATTTTAGGTGGTCTCTTGAAGACTTTTGAGGCCTGGCCTCTCCTGGGACTACACAGAAGGGGCATTTTACTGACCATTAGGATAGTATCGATCCAGGAAGTGTCTCCTTTGGATCTTGGGGAGAAGAACATATCACTAGATCAAACCACAAATCTTGCAAATTGTGCAAAATCTTATAATCTAGGACTGGAACAGACATCTGCACACTGATGCTCATAGTATCATTATTCACGATTGCCAAAAGATGGAAGCAACCCAAGTGTCTCATCAACCAATGAAGGATAAACAAGATGTGGTATATACACATGATAGAATATTATCTAGCCATAAAAATGATGTTCTGATACATGAGACAACATGGATGAACTTTAAAATATCATATTGAAATAAGCCAGATGCAAAAGGGCAAATATTGTATGATCTCACTGATAAGAATTAATTAGAACAAGCAAATTAATAGAGTCAGAAACTAGAATACAGGTTACCAGGGACCAGAGTGGCATAGGTAATGGGGAGTTACTGCTTAATTGGTCCAGAGTTTCTGTTTGGGGTGATGAGAAATTTTGGTAACAGATGGTGGTTATAGCAGCACAACATTGTGAATGTAGTTAATACCACTGAACTATTTATTCAAAAGTGTTAAAAGTGAAAAATTTAGTTTGTATGTATATTACTAGAATAAAAATTTTAAAAGAATACTGAACCCAAATGCAAACTATGGACCATATTTAATAGTATAATTATTATATGTTGTTTCTTCAATTGCAACAAAGTTACCACACTAATGCAAATGCTAACAATAGGGGGAAATGCAAGCATGAGGGTGCGTATATGGAAGCTCTGTATTTTCTGCATGATTTTTCTGTACACCTACAACTTCTCTAATAAAAACTTAAAAATACATATGTATATCATTAGCTGTAGGTATTGTTTTTGTTAGTTATTAAATCATACCAATGACCCAGTGACTTGTGAGCTAAATAGTTTCTGGACCACATGAGAAGTTGTCTATACATGACTAAATGCACAGTGAAGGCATGATACATTCAAGCATTTGACATTAAGCATCCCTAAAGACAGTGATTCCATGCAAAACTGAAGAAAAATCCTCTGACTTGCGTGTTTGTTGCACCCCCACAGACTGCTCTATGGAAATATATGCTCCTCTCCGGATGCTCTCTGCTACATTGCAATAATAATTGCAATGATGAGAGTAAGCACAACGTCTTCACAGACAAACAAAATGGATAGAATATGTTACCGAAAGACCAGATTTACAAGAGATACAAGGGTAAGAGACTTGGAGAAGAATTTAGAGATGAAGATTATTAGGAAGGGTAAACTAAAGGATAAGAAGACAGACAATGAATGGTGTGACAAGAGAGAGCCGAAGGACAAAAGGGATGAAGTAAGTAATGCCTTTACAGTAATAACACTGAATGTTAGTGGATTGAACTCCCCAATCAAAAGACATAGACTGATAGAATGGATAAAAAAATATAAGCCATCTATATGCTGTCTACAAGAGACCCACCTCAGATGTAAGGACACAACCAGGTTAAATGTGAAAGGTTGGAAAAAGGTATTCCATGCAAATAGTGACCAAAAAAGAGCTGGAGTAGAACAGATAAATGTAAATAACAATATTATAGCATATGAACAATAATTACTCAGTGCAACTAAAATTGTTCCTGTGATCAGTGTTCTGTAAGTTTCTTAATACAAAATAAACACTTGCTTTTAATTGAGGAGGACTGGAGAAGAGATATATTTTGGGATACTTCATTTTTCTTTAACCTTTTTTTAATGCATACTCACTAATTAAAATAATACATCTGGATCAATAATAATTTATCATGACTACTGTTGGAAAAGTTTTGAGTTTTTCTGCCTCATAAATTTATGAGTTGGCATATTGTTATCTGTGGTAATTCATTCCAATAAGATGTGAAGAATTCCCAAATAGGAATTTGATTATCCAGAAAGAATTATGGCCTAAATGGAAATTGAATAACTAAATCAATAATTTATTTCATTCTTAGAGATTATCGTGCCCAATAGTTAGATCTGTAACATAAAAATTAGAATGTTATAATTAATTTCTATCATATTAGAATTATTATTTACATTTATAAATGTTTGTTGCTATACTATTCCTTATAATTGATTATGTTAAATCTAAGCTGGGCTTACACTCTCTTTTAAAATTTATAATTTCTTTCACTCTATTTTTCTATTTTATTTTACAATTTTACAATAAAGGTCTTTTTAACAGCTAAAATAAGAAGCTATTGATTATATACTTTGGATAGATCATATGGTATATGAATAGATCTCAATAAAACTGCTTAATAAACAAATAAATAATTGTGCAAGAATAGCCAGAAATAGCAGCTATGTACAGCAGGGGAAACAGAGATTGAGAAGTGAGGAATTTTCTTGTTTGTCTGTTTTATGTTTATTTTATTATTATTGAAATAATGAAAATGCTTTAATAATAATTGAAGTGATGAATGCACAACTATGTGATTATAACAAATACCATTGATTGTAAACTTTGGATAAATTATATGCTTTATTAATATGTATCAATAAAACTGATTTGTTTTAAAAAATAAATGAATTATTTAAAAGATTAACCATTAAATATAATGTATAATAGCAATGTAAAAAAGGGAAATAATTATTCATATCTGAAAACTACATGCAGAAATCAAGTTTTGTTAATTTACAGTTCAAATGATAAAATGAGAAACTGCTTAGCTACAGTCCCCTTCAAATCCAATTAAAATAAGATAGAAGTTGTACACACATGTATAATACATACATACTTAGGTAAGTCATGGACAGGCTCAGTGATCCTCTCCCGGGCTTCACCCCTCCTCCTCTCCTTTTCCCTTCCTGCTTGTTTTCATGCCAGTGTTCAATATGTTTCCATTTTGCAAGAAACCCTAACCAGTCTGGAGGAGAAGGTAGATTTTAACCATTAAAAAACAAGCTACTGGGGAGCAGATGTAGTTCAAGTGGTTGAGCACCTGCTTATAATATATGAGGTCCCAGGTTTGATCCCCAGTACCTCCAAAATCAATCAATCAATCAATCAATCAATTAAAAAAACCAAGCAACCCAGAAATGGAATAGCCTATCTGTACCCTGAGCCTGAAACAGGGAAAAAGCTGGCCTCTTCTTGCCAGGGTGGAAATTCTGCACAAACGCTAATGGATGCATGCTTTTTGCTCAGTGGCAGTGCTCCCTCCAGCTGGGATGTATAAAAACCCAACACTGGGGCAGCACAAATGTCCCTCATCTCTGATGCAAAGTGAGGCATGCAGAGCCACCATTCTCTGACTCTGACCCAAGAAGTGGACCTCTCCAGGAGACCAGTCATGATGGGATCTCTTCCCCTGATCTTTTGGACCCTTTTTTCTGTGTTCGTAACAAAGTGGTCATTTGATGATAGTTTCTGTTGTGCCTGAGCTTGCATTCCACAATGCACTGTGAAGCAACTTGCTCCACACATATCTCTTGAGAAATGGAGGAGGTGAGGTTCTTCATCATTAGAGAAGTGATTTTACATTTATCTAGAAAATCAAAAGAGGCTAGAAAAAAAAAAATAAATAAATAAACAAGAATAGAGGAAGCCAGTCCCCCAGACACACTCACTGGAGAAGACTGCAGGTGAGGTGGGGACAGTTCTTCCCTTGAGCAAATGATAAAGTCTCTAAGCTCTGCCAGCAGGTCTAGAAAGCAAGAAGCCCAATGAAAGAGCAATTAATCAAAGGGCTGTCAGTGGAATGATCTGATCAAAGCTCTTTCCCCAGCCAGCTAGCTTCCTGCTTAAAGAGATTTGAATTTGTGGTGTTTGCACTTAATCCCAGACCACAGACACTCCTTTAAAGAAAGAGATCATATTCCTGAGGATGTTTAGAGTTCCTAAAAGGGGATCTGGTACCCAGACAATGGCACTGCTTTATTTCAAGCAGTGACGCTCTCTGCTTGCCTGCTGCTAACTCACCCTTTAAAAAAAGCCTGGCAGATGATAAGCCCTCAAGACATTCCCTTATGAATGGTTGAACCCTAACATAAAGAGAAAATGTATTTTTTTCAGAGACCAAAAATGGATTGCCAGCAAAGGAAAAACAACAAGCTTGGCAATTGGCTACTCATAAGCAAAAATTGCTGTAAGACAGTGGGTCAATAGCAGCCTGGTTTTTTAAAACTATATAATGCTAAATGCCAGGCTATCAGTCAAGAATTTAAAAAAATAGACTTTAACTTACGAAACATGGAAGAAAGTTAACCTCCAATAAACCCTTTCTAAAAACCAACACCTCTGTCTCAGTTTGCCAAACTCCTAAAATAAATACCAAACAATGAGTTGGCTTAACAATGGGAATTTATTGGTTTCAGAGGCTCAAAGATTTGCTTCCTCTTGGTGTGGGTAGCATTCTGACTGGACAGAAATCCTTGGGCTCTTTGGTTTTCCCATCACATGGCAATCTCTTTTCCTAACTCTACTGGTTTCCATTTTTTTCTGGTGTCTGGTGCTTCCCTGTGACTATCTCTCACTGTGTCTGAATTTCTTCTGTTTGTGATGCTTAACCCAGTAATCTGAATTAAGGCCAACCCTGCTTCATTTGGCCATACCTTAACTAAAAATAACATCTTCAAGAGCTCCTGTTTACAATGGGTTCACTCTCAACAGGAATTCTGATTAAGAACATGTCTAAAATGGAGTACATATTTCAATCTACCACAACCACTTACACAGAAACAAAACAAAATAAATCTAAAGTAAAATCAAAGAAAAATATTTGAAGATGGACTTAAACATATCCAAAACTGGAATCCAAGAAAGACTATAGCATAAATTCCAAGAAATAATGGGGAGAAAAGGTAAAGGTATTCAACAAAGGAAGCAGTGTCCTTAAGAAACAAACCAGACAACTAGAACAGGAAGTTGAAGAAGGTACTTCAAGAAGAAAGCAAATTTACTATAAGGAATAATATGTTTGATTTATTTGATGATATGGAGTGCATATTGTGCTGTGGCAGGCACTGTGACAGGTGCTAGAGAAAGAGAAGTGACAGGCAGAAAAGACCCTTGTTCCCATTCAAACTATTTTAGGTAGGGCATGTAAGCAATAACCAGATAAAAATTAAAGAAGCACGGAAAATATATGCTAATGTACGGTGTGATTTTAGTGATGGAACAAAGGTGTAAGTTTCTTTCATGAGCAATAAAACACAAAGGTGTTTATAAAATATGGGGAAAGGACAAAGCTGTATTAGAATCTTTGGAAATATGAAGCACAATTTGATCGAGTGAACTTTCTCACCTCTCCCTGATACTTGGAATCTATTTATTTAAGCAGCCAGGATTCGTGTTTTGCTTCTAAGATTTTATTTAAATGACTTTGTTCTTCAGTGACTAAATTGTAATCAAACAGTTGTAAACTCTTTTTATTGTTTTTTAACTTTTACTTTCTTTCTGAAGGCAAAGAATAAGCAGAACCATAAGCATAAAACTGAAAATTAGTATTATAAAACATTTTAAATGGAAATTTAATAGTATAGCTGACAAAACTAGGTCATTGAGGAAGTAGAGCACAGGTGGGGGAAATTATAGAGTACAATTTTTTTCATCTTTCATAATGTCAAATGAAGAGAAACTTTTGAAATTATGGAGTAAAATTTAAGTACTTTTATAATTTAAAGGTCACCAATTAAAAATATTATATAAATAGAAAATACTGAAAGCACTTAGAGCTAAATGCTATATTTTTAGCATAGACCATCTATAGGTACTAAATTAAGGATTGGAGACATACAATTTTCTTTCAGAGTTTTGCATGATGCTATGAATATTTTATTAGTTCTTCTCATACATTTTAGTCTTTTCCTGCAGGGGTATAAACCCCTGAAAAACTTATCTAGCACAATTTTACCCAAAACATGAGCCAAGTCATATCCCTCACAATTTGTAGCCCAAACACAGGACGTGAAGATATTTGCTCAGTTCCTTCTCCTTGTTTGGAGTGCTTTCGAAGCATATAGCAGCTCTTGATATCTAGCATACATATAAAGATAACCTTAGGATATCTTTTTATGACTTTGAAGATATCCTAGTTTTCACCACACAAAACCTAGCACAGTGTCCAACCTACTATACACATTTATATTTTGTCCCTACTTTACCCACCACCTTGAATTCCTCACCTCATGTAGGGAAAGTCTCACTCCTAGCACATAGCTAAATATATTGATAGCTTGTGAAATTTTCTGCGTATGCATTCATTTAAGATTTTTTCCCCTAAGGCATCTGTTTGAATGGACACAGTGGTGTGCCACTCAGATCCCATCAGGCTCAACCACTCATGTCATCAGATGTTTGGAGCATTGCCTACTGATAGAGACAGCTGCTTCCCTTTCAGAGAATCTGCTGAAGGTCACTGCCTTACTAAAAGTTAAGAGTGTACGCAAAGAGTGGCCCCTAACCAATGACTGGTGATTCTTGAATACAAGGGCCTGGACCTTTTATTCAACTGGGAATCATTTTAAAGGGACATCTCAGCTCTAGAGTTTCCAGAGGGATCAGATAAACTCTCTATTGCAACTATATTACAGCTCAATTTCTCTCAATGCTCAATTTTTTAGGTTGTTCTTGAGTGTACACCTCAATAATCCTCCTGCATAAAAATCTTCATCTCAAAGGCTGTTTCCAAAGATGCCAGCTTTGACAGTTCTTGCTAGCAGAGCCCATCACATATGATGGGGAGCACACTAGTAGCTTCCAGCCTGGCTGTAGCAGGACAATTGTTAAATGCTTCTGTTGGTGAACTCAGATGGGGGATTGGTGAATGCACTGGCTGGTATAATGTCTGGGGCATTTGAGAAGTTCAGAGCAAGTAGTAGTTATAAGAGCCATGGAAAGTATCACTGTTGCTAGATGCTATGGATGCACTGGCAAAAGACAATGAAGAATAAGGGTGTCTAATACATTGAAGGTAAAGTATTAAATTCAGAGAACCTCTGTGGCCGTTTATTAGAAGACTTATCTTCTGTCTGGGGGCAAAAAGCTGAACATCAGGCCAGGGCTTAATTATAAGAGCAATGAACAATCAGAGAAACTTGGAATGTCCACTCTGGAGAGTTTTGTACACCAATACCAGAACTATGATAGGGAAAGAATGGGTTCCTAAGACTTGAAATTGGGTCATGTGGTGTGATATACCTGAGACCCTCACCATCTCAGAACTCTCAGAAGTATGTCACTATCTGTTGTAGCTTTTGTTGACTGTTGGTTTAATGATTTTCTAATGAGTAGTGGGTGGCCACTGAAGTCTTCTCTGTTGAGTCAGTGGTCAGCTAATGGTGGGACAAAGATATTCATAAATGCTTTGAATCAAGACATCTCTCCGTCATTGTAGAAAGGCTTGTTTGTGTTCACCGGGCAGTTTACAACTCTGCCTTAGCCTTCATTTCCAGCTTGTGCAGAGCCTCAAGGTCAGCCAAAGTTGAGAGTTCAGGGCTCTCTGTTCTTTTCTGAATGCCCACCATGCTGGGAATGCATGTGGCCTTCTAGGTTTCCAGGAACATGCCAGAGCTTTTCAAAGCCCTTATTCCCCAAAGCATCTCATTCTCCAGCATTTTCTCCCAAATGTTTTGGTCACTTGATACTTTTCCCCCAATGGTTATCCATTGCCTTAGTAGCAGCTTAGCACTGGATGAGTTACAAGTTAGGAAAAATAAAGGCAAGGCTTTGAGCTGGTTTTTCTGTGAACCACCAGACAGGTTAATACAAGTAATTACAACTCTTTGTGTATTAGGTCCGTTATGCTCCCTCCAGTACCAATACTGGGGATGTGTGCTATTATTTCAAGGCTATAGCTGAGCTGGAAAGTGGGAGGATGGGACCAGGCTAAGTTAAAGAACCTCAAATTCACTGCTCTTACCAAGATTCTGCCATTCTTGAATAAGCACTCCCCTGGATACTGAAGGCATTGGTTAGTTTTCAGAGCCCTGAAAAATGTGATTGACAGTTTTTGCCATTTTTCTATTGCTTTTATGGATGGGAAGAGTTTTGGGTTTCCTTACTCTACCATTTTCACTGATGTCACTCTGATTCTATTTTATAAGCTTATTTATGAAAGCCTCCACAAAAAACATGATATAGAGTGGTCAAAAAGAAATATGAATGGGCAAGGAAAGATAAATTGTTTTATAAAATACAACATATTTCAGATGTTGTAATGATGGTAACTAACAATGTACTTCATCAGATGTTCATGCAAGATATTTGCCTTTTATAGGCTGGATGTCAGGAAAGGCAGCTATGGAAGACAATTCCATAGGAGGTTCTGTAGGGGGTAGTATAGTTTTTAAATGTTTCCTAATTAAATCTTTGGTTTAAGAGTAAATTATTATTCATTCAGAAATGCAATCTGTTCATTAAAATTATAAACTCAAGGCCATATTTCAAAGGCAAATGTTGGGAAGAATTGTAGGAAAAACATCTTTAAAAACAGCAAAAACAAAACAAAACAAAATGCCCCAGCCATTTAGAACCTATATTTAACTTTTTTCCTTGAGGGAGTTTGGTTAGGCTTGGAAAAAGCATCTCTGAAAGAAAGGTTATTTCAGCCATCAGCCAGGATATAACAAGGAAATGCTGAATTACTATACAGGAGAGCCTGCCTGGGGACCAAAATTTCATTGCCCCTATTGTACATGAAACCACTTCAGCACAAACTCAAAGGGATGTTTTATTAAAAGGATAAAAGGCTGTGCCAGCCCTCTGCCTGTCGGTTCTCACAGATCCCTGAACTCTATCACTGGGAACACTATTTCCCAGTCTTCCTTGGAAAGGGCCTTTTATCTATTGAAAAATTATTTCTATGTTTCTGCAGCTACTATTCTAGCTAACTTTTAGAATCACGTTGGAAATTTCAAACAAAATTCCTTTTGGGGACTTGTCTGTTATTGAGTTAAATTTATAGGCTACTTTTTGGGGGTACATTGATATCTTTATAATATTGTCATCCTATTCACACAGTATATCTTGTCATTTTACCAATTTTTGTTTATTTACTTTATTAGAGCATTCTAACTTTCTCTACCAAATTCCTATACATATTTGGTTTGTTGCTTTGTAGTTTTGCCTGCCTGCCTGCCTGCCTTCCCCTTTCCCCCTTCCTTCCTTCCTCCCTCCCTCCCTCCCCCTCCTTCCCTTTCTCTCTTCCTTTATTTCTTTCTTCCTTTGCCTTTATTAATAGGATCTCTTTTCTCATCTATTTTCTCAATATATAGACAGCAATTGATTATTTTATGTTTAATTCTATCTGACAGCTTACTGATTTTTTGTGTTAGTCCTAATACTTTTCAATTATCTACTTATATTTTCCAGGAAGATAATAATATCATCTACTAATAACAGTTTTGCCTTTGCCTTTCTCATCTATAGATTCTGTCTATAGATTCCCCCTTTTCCATTGTGTTGTTTCTATTCAATATTCAATGCAACATTGAATGAAATAATCATACAATACTGGCCATTCTGGTCTTATTTCTGATTTTATAGGGAAGGCATCTAAATTTCACAATACAGTATAATGTTTTCTAAAGCTTTCTCATATTTACCTTTTTCTTATATATTCATATTGTCAATAGAGATAAAGAATTCCACTCTTATTTTTTCATTTGCAGTTATTGTAAACATGAATTTGCATTGAATTTTGGAAAGGATTTCCAGTCTTTAATTAAACAACAATATGCATTTTTACTTTTAATCACCATAATTCCTGAAATAAATGAATGGAAATGCTAATTGAATAGTTCTCACTATCTTCAAATGAATATTAATTGGACATGAAATAATATTCCTTTAGTATTGTTTTAATGTATCTCTGCATTGATCTGTATTATTTTATTTTGTGTTATGGAATGTTGGATCATAAGTGAGATTGGGCAACACTTTCTTAGTATTTTATGCCCTTGTTCATTTTGAGTGCCAGAATCTATGAGCTTTTGGAAAATGAATCATTCTACCATAAGGTAAGAATATCCTGTAGTGATGGCCTCAGCTCCTCAGCTGCAAAGAATGACTGTTGATTGCTACTGAGCTCTGCTTCTTGCTATTTACAATTTCCTAGTATGAAGCAACCTTTTTTCTGTTCCAATATTTTGCAACAATCCACATGCACTGAATGTGTGTTTTGTTGAGATTCTTACCATCAATTTGATATATCAACATTGTCTTCAAGGAAACCATCAAACTTTCTGGTACATGGTATTTCCCCATTCTTGTTTTATAATCATTTTTTAAAGAATATATTTTCCTTTATTTTTGGAAGTTGTTTTTGAATGGATCCCCCATCAAAATGTCAAAATATTTCAAATGAAACTGAAGCCTTCAGTTTCCTTCAGGGTTTGTGTATCTGTCTCTGTCTAGATCACCAAACTCCTCTTCAAACCATTCTTCTCCTCACTTGTTCCACTCCACACTATCTTGCTGAACATGGTTCACCTAAGAGCATTTGCATTTTTAAGTGCCCCCACCTGGACTGTGCTCTTGCCTTACCTTTTGTGGTCTTAGTTTAAAGGTTACATCCTAAGACAGAACTCCCCACTATCTAACTTGCACTCTCTCTTAAATAGCACCTTTCATCACTTTCTATTTCTCCACTTTGTTTTATCTTTCTTCATCGAACTTATCATCAGCTGATATTCTGAAATATAAGTATGTCATCTGCCTGTTTGCTATCTACTTTACAAGGAGGTAAGGATGAGGGCAAGAAATTGTTTGGTTCATGCACTGGTGTTTGTTCTGTTCACTTAGCATCCCAACACCAATGAACTCAGTTACATTATGAAACCAGCAATGAGTGCCAGGCAGACTACACACACAAATCCAGGGAAGATATGCTGTGGCAAAAGAAGAAGATAAAGGAAATATAATGAGATAATATATAGCACGTAGAAGGCACTGAATAAAATTTTCTATGCCCATAAATAGAGGGAAAGCTTTAGATTTTGCCTAGCTTAAGTCTTACAGCAGAAGGCTAAAAATACTAAGTTACAAAAGTAAACAATATGGGAGCAGATGTGGCTGAAGCAGTTGGGTGCCTGCTTCCCACATGGGAGGTCCCGGATTTGGTTCCCAGTGCCTCCTAAAAATGGCAGTAGCAGAAAACAAACAAAAAGCAAACAAATGGAAAGAGAGAGAGAGAGAGAGAGAGAGAAACCAGCTCAGGGGAGCCGATGTAGCTCAGTGGTTGAGCGCCAGCTTCCCACAATAAAAAATAAAAATAAAAAAAGTAAACAATACAATGAGTCAAAGAATAATAAGATACACTTCAAAATCAAGAGGGACTGGAGAAAAAACAGTAGACTTTTGTGTCAAACGGCACTAGATGTCCAAGCGGTATCTTAAATACATCAAGTAAAAAAACTGAGAGTTCATGAATTCCTTAAAAGCACTAAAAAATGACTCATTAAAATATTTAAACTTTGTGCTTGCTCTGGTAATATTTGGTGAAGATTTCACTTCAGGCTGCCAATTTGCTACACTTCTTGAGTTCTTTGGGGGATAGCCCTGCCATTTATGCTGCACTCCTACCATTTACACTGCTATTTCAATCCTACAATTATTACTGCTGCCACAAGTTACACAATAAATCATTACTTTATTATTTATTTCCTATTGCTTGTTCTGATTATTTTAGGAATCACATCATAGTCATAGAAACAGGCATAATATTACTTGTGAAGACAAAGCAAGTAGTAAAAAAAATCTGCAAAATGCAAAAATCTGCAACCAGACTTACTTATCTTACAACATGGTAAGGATTCTTTGTGCATCTTCAAGATCCTGCCAAAAGGATATTTCCTAAAACTGCGATTTGGAATACAGCCTATTGTGCCAACATTGCAATAAACGTGTTCTAATGACATTTGGAGTTTTCAATTAGAAGAGGTAGAAAGAATGATCAAAAGGAGTGAAAAATACAAAAGCTGGACTCGGCTCTGTCTGGGTCCAGTCATTCTTGGCCAAGGTTCCCCTCCCAGAAGAGACACAGACAGAGTTCCATTCCCTGTCCTAATAAACTGGCTTCAGTTCAACCACCACTTACTAAGCACCCACTCGGAGCTCAGCCCCTTGACCTTCTATTCAGTGACCCGAAAGAGAAGCTGGAGGATAACTCTTTAGTTCCTCCACATACTTGGACCAGTGACCCACAAATTCTTGCCAAATATGCGCCATGTGCACTTTATGAGCCTCTTGCCTTTGATCCATTGTCCTTGTCGCTGATCTAATTTAAGTCCTTTCATCTCGAGCCTTTAGCTTTTTCTGTGGACTAGTAGCAAACCAGGTCCTGTGACTCCAGGTGATTTGCACCCAGGCCCAAGTCTATCTGGTAACCACGTCCACCCGTCCTTTTGTTTAGCGTAGACTTGGAAGACAGTGTGGAAAGACCATTTTAAGTTCCTTCTTTCCTATACATCCATCTCAATATGAAATGAACCATTTATTAAAATACCAGTGAAAACATTTTTCTAGTGCACTTTTCTCAGATTGGAACATACATCAGAATCGCCTGGGGCCTTGATCAGCTGTCGAGTTTCTTGTTCTGGACCTGGGTCTGGATACAGCAACCGCCTCCTCCTTATCCCCCAAATGCTTTGACTACAGACCTAGGGTACTTAAAAACTTTTACAGTAATTTTCAAAAATTTCTTGGCTAGGTTAGGTATAAGTCAATTCTGGTCACTTAATTATATATTCAATAGATTTTCATCTCTCTTTTCCAAACTTCTATTCATCTGGCAGAAACACTTAGTTTCTGGCATTTTAAATGGTCAGCTTTCCTTAAATTCTAGTATTGCTACAGATTTTCCTTCTTAATAATTATTGGTAATTTCAGGGAGGAGAGGTTGTGTGGCCAAAGACTGACTTTAAACAAAGGATTATAATGCATCCATTTGGGTATAGTTTTTCTTTTTGCCTACTTTGTTTTTATAATAAGTGATTGTTTTTAGTTAAGAATAGTATTATTCAAATGTTAAGAGGTAATAGATTACAAAGACGATACAGTGGGTTTAACACTGCCATGTGCAGCAGTTAGGAGCTGTCTGAATCTAAGTACAACATGTGTAGATTCCAAGGTTAATTATTGCCAGCCAGTCTCATTTAGTTTTCAAAGAGAAAGACCTCTCACTTACCGGTGATTATAAAATATCTTTAAATATACTTTCTGATTGTTTGCTTATTTTTTAAGTACTATGGTAAAGAATGGGCACTTGGCAGAGGTGTAAAGTGTAATTGCAAAGTTGTGAAAATTCTGCAGAAAAGTACCATCCTCTGGTTATGTGACTCCCAGTGGAGACTGCTCTGATACTAACCATAAGCTGGAATTTTCTATGCAGCACCTGTGCTAGGTGACGTCCAATGCATTCTAAGCTGCTCTTAAACTTACTTTGGCTTATATATTTGGGATTTGTATAAACTTGATTATTGCAATTAGCTATTGAATGACATTCTTACTGCAGTGTCAGCGTTTCTATACTGAATTAATTGAGAAGGATATTGAAGAAAACTGAATTTTAATGAATTACTTATGAAATAACTTGCAAAAATTCCATGAGAACACTGAACACTTTCATGGTGAGAAATATTGCTCAGTGTTCAGTTCATAAGTTTGAAAAAACAAGAACAACTGAATGCCAATCCATTGCATAAAATGCTGAATATTTGAAAAAAGTAAAACATATATGGTATAATTCCCATACAACGCCCCTTCACCAACACACCACACCGTCGTGGAACATTTGTTACAGATTATGAGTAAATATCATCAGACTATTATCACATGTGCATGATTGTTTTATAAGTTCACAACTTTTGTAATAAAAAATATAAAAAAATAATAGGGTGGGTTGGGGGAAAAATACACCAAATGTAAGATATTACTATAGCTAGTAATATTTTGATATTATTTCATAATTTGTAACAAATGTTTCACAACAATGTTGTGAATGTGTTGGTGGTGGGGTGATGTATGGGACCCCTGTATGATGTTATGCATGTTTGTTTTGTAAATTCATAACTTTTACTATATTTATTGTTTATATATGTTCATGTATCATGTATGAATGATATACTTCAATAAAATTAAAAAACATATATAATATGGCAGTTTGAGATTATTTATGAATTTCAAAAAGAGAGATTATGTTTGCAAACTGGTCTGTTCCTCTGGGTATGATCCCCTTTGATTGCCTTAGATTCAGCTGAGATGTCTTTGATTAAATTATGTTAAGATTAGGGCTCTTATTAGAACAGGTCAGTAGGGTGTAACTCAAGTTAAGTCCCCACCCACTTGGTGGGCTGATAGAAACAGACACTCATTCAAGAAGACACGGAAGAGGAGAGAACTTGGTCATTTCTGATCTGCCATGTGACAGGAAGGAGAAGGCTCAAACAGCTAAAGCCCCAGGGAGAGAGGAGTCATTCACCATACAGTTTGCAGCTGGAGAGACCAGAGCCCTGAGCAGCTGAAAAGGCCCAGAAAGAATCGAGCCCTCCAGCCTGCAGCTGAGATCAGAAGCTGGGCCCACAGAGCCTAAAGAGAGAAGAGGAAGAAGGAGGCTGAACCCTTGCAGAGATCAGCAACCACCTTTCTTCAACACGTGGCAACAGGCTTTGGTGAGAAAGTACCTCTTATGGCACCTTGAGTTGGACTCTTTAGGGCCTGGTAACTGTAAGCTTCTACTCCAAATAAATACCCTTTATAAAAACCAACAGATTTCTGGTACTTTGCATCAGCACCCCTTTGGCTAATCCATATGGTTTTAAATAAATGGGAAAATTATTTTTGGCTCTTCATTTTGAAAAGTGCATTGTCTTTTCAACTTGAAATTAGCCAATAGATAATTAGATAATGCAATCAGCATACCTGCTTTCAAATATTGAAAATCAGTTCTCATTCTGAGACTTAGCTCTTGGTAAGGGAACTGAGTATAGCAATAATTGCAAACATTTCCATGGAGCTTACTTGGTTTAGGCGATGTGCTAAGCACTTTATAAATGCCATCTTATTTAATTTTATAGTAACTGTATGGAAAAGCAGCATTATTGTACCTATTTTAGCAAACTTAAGTAACTTGTCCCATAGTCTCAGCTGGTAGCTGGTGGAGTGGAGCTAAACCCTGCCATCTGGTTCTGCACTCTAGTCACCGTTCTTCTGTCCTTGGTCTGCTTGCAGTCTACTTGCAGAGTGAAGACCCCAAGTCTGGGCCTCATTCAAGTGGAGGGGTACAAGCTCCATTTCCTGGAGGGAGGGGTATCGAAGAATTCGTGTACATGAAGTGTTCAATTTCCATTTAATACCATGACCACTAACCTAACATTTATCAGAGGGTGTTGGTTGAAACAAACATTTCTGATGCATCTTAATGGTGATTTTCTATTTCTCTCGTTCCTTCTACAGTTATATGAAATTCTTCTGTAAGAAATTTCCCCTTCTTTGCTATTTATGTATTCCTTTTCAATCATTTATTTATATCAGTAGGGACTCATGGATATTTTCTTTATTTTTTGGAGTTATAATTTGATACTATTCTTATTTATTTTGTTGCTCAATTTATTCCAACTTTGGTCATCCAGAGTTGCTTCAGTTTGATTATTATGTCTCTCATTTTTCTTGTTAAATCAATTTCGTTCAGCTATAATTTATATACAAATGCACATATTTTAAGTGTACAGTTGAATGAGTTTTGACAAACATAACCACACTAATCAAGATGTAGAATATTTTCATTAGCTCAGAATTTTCCCTGTTGCCCATTTGCAGTTAATCCCTGCACTCCACTCCAGACAACCAATTATCAGATTTTCTCCACCTGTGGGTGTTGGTTCCTTTTCTAGAACTTCAGGTAAACGGTTCATACAATATGTACTCTGTGTCTGGCTCAGCATAGTGCTTTCAAGAAGCCCCTAATTATTCCCTGTTCATTATTATCTCTTCATATTTTACTGCTGAGTGGAACTCCAATACTATACTTTACTTATCCATTCACCAGTTAGTGGACATTTCAGTTTTTTTCTGTATCTGATAATTCCGAAAGTTGCTGCGCTTAACGTTTTGGTCAAAGCTTTGTTTGTTAACATGTTTTCACTGCCCTTGGCTAAATGCCTACAAGGAGAATGTCTGAGTCTTATGGAAGTAAATACATGCTTTCTAAGAAACTGCGCTCTTGCGAGTGGACGTGGCATTCGGCATTCCCTCCGCATCTGAAACAGCCTTTGGTCTTGTAGCCATTGCTGGGTGTGGGGTCAGAGCCCATTGTGATTTTCAGGTACTTTCCCTGATGGTTGATGATAGTATCTTTTCATCTGCTTATGGACATCTGTAAATCTTTCATGAAGTATCTGTTAAAGCCTCTTGCTAATTTTCTTGGACATTTTGTCTTTTATTATTGCATTTTAAGGGTCCTTTTTATATCCTGATAACAAATAGCTTTTCAGATATATGAATTGCGAAAATCTTTCCCCATTCTGTGGTTGAACTTTCCATGTTCTCAGCAATGAGAACATTATCCGTTTCAAATTAATTTTTGAGTATAATGGTTTTTATTTTTTCCATATGGACCTAAATAAATTTTTGAGGAGACTGTCCTTTCCCCACTGAATTAGCCTGACGACTTTTTTGAAACTGAACTGACCGTGAGAATGATATTTTCCTTCCAGTGCCTTGCTTATAGTATTATAGAAAGCCTTGACCAAGTTTGTTTTAGTTTTTCATGATTGGCCATTTTATGCCTTTTGCATTTTCATATACATTCTAGAATAAACTTGTCAATTAATATGAAAACACCTGCTGAGATTTTGCATGGTATCGCATTAAATCTATAGATCAGTTTGAGGGAAACAGGCATCTGTATTTTTTTAAAAACCTGTATTGAGATATAATTGACATGAAATAGACCACACATATTTAAAGTGCAGCACTTGTTTACACATGTGAATATACTGAGGAAAGCATCATTTCCATCAAGTCAATGGCTGAATAGTGTACCTTTCATGGGTACTACATTTTGTTTGTGCATTAATCTAGTGATAAATTTTGAGTTGGTTTAGTTTTGGGCTATTGCAAATAAAGCTCCTATGAACACTTGTGCAAAAACTTTTACATAAGCTTATGCTTTCATTACTCTTGGGCAAATACCTAGAATTGGAAAGGCTGGATCCTACAGAACTACCACACTGATTTTCTAATGGCTGTACCCCTTTCTTCCCCACCAGTTGTATACAAGAATTCCCATCCTTATTCATGCTTGCCAACACTTGATTTAGTCTTTTTTATTAATTTCTAATAAGTGAGTAGCTGTATCTCATAAGTTTTTAAAATTATTAATCATGATATATTTTCATGTTTATTTGACATCTGAATATTTTCTCTGATAAAATTTCTGTTCAAATCATTTGTTTTGTTTTTTTTCTTATTATCTAATTTTGAGAAATATTTACATATTCTGGGTACTAGTCTTTTTTTAGATATGTGATTTGCAAATATTTTTCCCATTCTCTTTAGCATGTTTTGTGAAGATCAGACATTTTAACTTTTATGAAGTCCAATTTATTATTCTTTTCTTATACAAATCATGAGTTTCCTAAATCTAGGTCACAAAGCCTTTCCCATGCAGTCAAGAAAAGTTATAATTCAGTCTTTTTATATAGTTATAAAATATCCACTTTTAGTTAATTTTGTATATGGATATCCAGTTGGTTAAGTATTTGTTAAAATAACTATCCTTTCTCCCACTTCCTTGGTTTCTTTCTCAAAAACCAATTGACAAAACATATGTGAGACTATTTCTGAATTCTCTTTTCCAATTCATTGATCTATATGTCCATCCTTATAACAGGACCACATTCTTTAATTACTGTATCTTTATAGTTAGTTTTAATATCAGGAACTCCAATTAGTTCTTCTTTTCAAAATTATGTTAGCTATTCTGGGTTCTATAAATTTCTAAAAACATTTTAGCATCTGCTTGTGAATTTCTTCAGTTAAGCCTGTTGAGATTTGTTCAACTATTAGTTCTTCTTTTCAAAATTATGTTAGATATTCTGCATTCTATGTATTTCTAAATACATTCTAGCATCTGCTTGTGAATTTCTTCAAGTAAGCCTGTGGAGATGTGCTCAGATTTTTGTTGCTCCTCAGTTATGGGCTCACCTTAGAATTCAACAAGGACGCTCTATGAATGCTAACCCATCTCCAGGGTCTGTGGAAAGATGGTAGACTTCTGCCTGGCAAGGCTAGACCTCTGGGCAGGGGACTTCAACCCAGAGCAGCACCTGCCTCTGAGGCATTTGACCTGCCTGGCTTGACCCAACCATACACTTTTTCTGCTGCCAGAATTCACCTCCAGGTTTATGCTTTAATTTCATGCAGTGCTTTCTGTGAGCTCCTCTTATGTAACTTTGGCATATGCTTCCTGTATTTTGTAGATCACTGACAACTTTTTCTCCAGTAAGATGTTTGTTTTGTATTGCAGTGTGCTTTGGAAGGTATTGTAAAACAGCTTTACCTTCCATTCACAGAGTTGCAATGGCGAAGGACACTGCAGCCTGGGATCCCTGTGCTATCTTGATCTAATTCACTTATACTTTCCTCTTTTCTCCACAACCACTGATATATAAGTAGAGAAATGATTGCTTTTCAGTTTGCGTTGATTTTATATAAATGTGACTATATCATTTCTTTTTTTTTTTTCAAAGATTTATTTATTTATTTATCTCCCCCTTGCTGCTTGTGTTTTACTGTGTCCATTCGCTGTGTGTTTTTTCCGTGTCTGCTTATCTCCCCCTTGCTGTGAGGTCCTGCTGCATCAGCCCACCGTGCCGCG
>JAQZBX010008128.1:0-48861 GCA_029593785.1 Cabassous unicinctus | reverse complement strand
CAAGGAGCTCTGTAGAGAATATAAAGATAAATAAAATACAGGGCTACTCTCAGTTACCCAAAGGGGAACAGATATATTTAACAATAATTGAAATAAATATACTTTGGAGTTCTATGTTATGTTTCTGTATTTTTGTAACTTTCCTGTATTTGAAATTATTTCAAAACAAAATGCATAAAAAAAAAAAAAAAAAGATAGCCCAGAATGGGGAGTGAGCAAGTGGAAAAGGGTTGGTTGTAAGGAATCTCCTCCTCTTCTAGAAACTTGGTAGGTCTTTAGGAGGCAAAGAGTAATCCAGATTTCTGAGAGTACTATCAAGCTTATTTCAGAGCCTACAAGGGGTTGAGTGAGACAAATGCATCCCTTTATTTTATTTTATTTTTCAAATAGACTTAAAAGATCCCAGGTTATTCATTTAAAATGGATTGTATATATTCCACAATCCTTTGACTCTTGCAGTCTACAAAGTCCTCAAAAATTTTCAGGGCAAATATATGATACATTGGACTGCCCTATCCCCAACTTTAAGGGTTTACTCCAAATGTTAGGGAAGGTTTTATTGGTAAGTAAACTTTGTTTTTCTCCTCTCCACCCTTTGTTATAGTTCTAAAGAAGTCACACCCAGTTAAACTTCATAGTCCTATTGTTGTAGATATGAATCATGACTTAAAACATTATTATGGTTTAAAAACAAAACAAAAGCAAAAAGCAAAATGAATGACAACATAAATTCACTCTACTTAGTTTTGCTCACCAAGCTTTGTCTGAAAACTAGTTCATAAGTCTGAATGAACTCATAAGAAACCTTTGATGAAAGGACACATACCTGTCCACTTACGGAAAAAAAACTGTAAAATGATATAGCATTGCAATAAAATGAGTTGATAACATGCTAGGTCCTGTCTTGAGTATGTGACTTTATTGGTTTTTGATTGTATATTTGTATAACTCTTGAGAGTGCAAGGTAGGATAGAAAAAGAGAAACAGAAAAGTATTAGAGCATTAGGTCTTAATGAAATTGCTGTGCTCCTTTTAGTATGTTGATTAATTACAGACATTATCTGAAACCATGTATGTGATATTACAGAAATGTTTGCATTCCAGTATTTTAGTCTAGCCTGTGTGTATACTTGTCTATGCATGTTTGTTTTTTAAATATTCTGATGAAATAAATTATTTAATCTAAATTCATCAGGCCACATTTTTTTCCCTCTGATTTTTTTTTGGCAATAGAGTAATTCAAATGAATGAAATCAGTTGTTCTAAGCACTTTAAAGCTGATTTTTAAAATCTAAAAGCAGTCTTTCAATTACTGTATAAAAAAGCAGAGAGCATTTTCTTAAAATGGAATAGTGATTTAATACATTTCAAGTGAAGAATTAATAGCAGTGAATAGAAGTCTACAAACTTTTACACAATGTACTATGAAAATTTCTTACCTCATGTTTTGGCCCCTGGTCCTTTATACAGCTACACATTTAGTTTTGTCAAATTTCAGGAAGCACAATAGGTGATTTTATATGTTAACTAATATTTGTGGAAAAGCGTATGTTCTTATCTAGCCCATAATACAATAGAGTAATCTATGTTCAGTAGTGTTTTTAAAAAAAATATAGATCCAGTTAATTGTTGCAAGATTTGTATTTATCGTTTATGTGGTTGATAGAATTTCATCAGAGAGGTAAAAATCTTCAGTATCATTGAAATATTTAAACATTCTCTGAAAAATTTAGCAAATGTCACTTGACATTTTAAAGACTTTTATATGGTCTCTCTGATTTACTAATTTCAGATAATTTATTTTAACTGGAAGCAAATGGACTTTCAACACAATGAATGAGAGAGACATTTAGCTAGAAAAAGTCTGAAGAAGTAGTAGTTTCTAACTACTCTTAGTTTTACATCTGTGCATTAAAAATGTGATGGTATTATTCAAGTTGTTTTACATAAAATTCCTATATAAGAGAAAATAATAATTCAACTCACTAGATGTGAATTAAAAGCTTTCTTGCAATGAGGCAAACCTTTTCTTTCTGGTTAAAAATGTACAATCTAAAGGAAATAATCTAGTTTAAGACTACTTTGGTGTTTCCAAGGATTCTGATGTTTAATCTGCAAAGAAATTCTATTTGTACATCAGTAGAAATTCTAAAACTATAACAGGACCATGCTATTTCCTCAATAATAGCAAGGGAATTAACTTTAATGCTGTAAATTCACAAGATACCCCTATGATAAAAAGATACCTCTCAGTCCTATTATTTAATTGATCTTTTTGGAACAGTTCATTTTTACTACAGAACCAAAAAATTAATAACAGTAAAGTGGGTTATTAAGTTCTTTCAATGTATGAAAACAATATTGACTAATACCAAGATATCCTTTTGTGAAAGGCATTTGTGTTTGAGTCTTCCAAAATCTAATCTCTAATAGATGGTTCTAGGCTTACTATTATTATTATTTTAAGCCCCAGCTTCCTTGGTAGAATTGAAATAAATTTGATTTAAATTCCTTATATTCACTTAAGATCGCACAAAATGGATTTTACTTACACAATGAGAAATATGTTAAATTTCAAAGCATTGAACTTTACCCTTCATTTCCTGTCTAATCATTTAGAGAAAACCACACTATGTGGCAGGAAAAACACCAATTGGGCAGTCATGAGACAGGGGTTCTCACTTATTTGACCTTTAATTAAAGTTCAATTAGCTTCTTTGTACCTCAGTGTCCATTGTTACATGAAGGAGTTGTCAGAGGTTGTAAGACAGCAGTCCTAGCCATATTCAATCTGCAGATATATTTTCCTTGACCCACATAATATTTTAAAAATAAATTGAAAACTCCTATCAACAGTGTAGGAGTGTCATAGTTGCTCGATGTCCATACCAATACATGATATTTCAGTCTTTTTCACTTTATAAATGTTGGTGTATTTGTAGTCATATTTCAATGAAGATTTTAATTGCATTTTCCTAAAGACTAATGACGTTAAGCATCTTTCCATATGTTTGTTGGCCATTTGGATAGCCCCTTTTGTGAGATGCCTGTTTGATTTTTTTTTTTTGGGGGGGGTGGGGGAGGCTTTTTTTTAAGTTGGATCATCTTTTTTTCTTATTGATTGACATGAGTTCTTTACATGTTCTGGATATGAGTCTTGTTGGAGAAATGAATTTTAAACATCTTCACCCACTGTATCTTGCCTTTTCACTCTCTTAATGGTATCTTTAAATAAACTGAAATTCTTAATTTTGGTGAAGGTCAATTTTTAAGATTCTTGTTTAAGAAATCTTTGCCTCCCTCAAGGTTATGAAGCTTTATTTCTTTATCTTCCAGAAGCTTTATCTGTGATTACTATACAATGAAAAACTTGCCTGATCTTTGTCTTCAGTTCTGAAAGAAGCAATCTCTGAATCTTTAGAATCTTCTGTGATGAGAGTGTCTTTTGATCTTTGTGGTGGGCCCAGGACTATACCTGACAACTCATAAACTATTGGGACAATAGGGAGGGACCAACCATACCTGTAGTCTTGGAGTGGGGGCTGGCCCTACCAGAAAGACCATCCATGTGATCAGGGGGTTAGAGCTTTGAGCAATTTTTTATCAGCCCACCTTGGGTCCTGCATTTTGAGTTCAAGTACATGGACACTGATTCTATCAAGCATGCCCGCATAATGGGACCCCATAAAACTCGAGATACATGAGGCTCCATGTTGCTTCCATGACTGAGAAAATATGTCGCTGCTGTGTGGGAGGGTGACACGTTCTGATTCTACATTGAGAGAACATGGAGGCCTGCATTTGACATGGCTCTATTTTTCCCTTCTTTTGGCTTCTTCATTTTTGTATCCTTTTAGTGTAATAAAACTATAATTGTAAGTGTAGCACTTTCAGTGAGTTCTGTGAGTCATTCAAGCAAACTATCGAACCCAACGGAACGGTGGGATTGAAGTTTCTAACACCAGTACAGTTGGTATCAGAAATTGTTGTGGAAGTTGTATAGGTTTTTGACAACCCATAAAATGATCCATCTGGATTGGTTTAGTAGATAGTGCTTAGCAGTATCTGTTAAAATTAAACATACATATATACTCTGATTCAATAATTCCATATCAAGGTATATGAATAGTTGAAATGTGTGGTGTACACCAAATGACATGTATGAGAATGTTTGTAGCAGCATTATACATAATGATCATAAATTGGAGATTATTAATCATCAGCTATGAAATAGATTGTGATATAATCATGTGATGGAATATTATATAGCAAGGAAAAAGAATGAACTGCTGCGCTATACAACAATATGGATGACTCTCACAGTTATACCAAAAAGTCAAAGAAACAAAGCACAATAGAATAAATGCTGTATGATTCTTTCTATATAAAATTCAAGACTAGGCAAAACAATTATAATTAATATCTGAATTGTAGTTATCTTTTTGGAGAAGGGAAGGTTAGTGCTTAAGAGGAGTCACTAGGAAGATATCTGGGTGGCTGATAATGTTATCTGGATTTGTGTACTGGGAAAATTCACCAAGCTGTATATACAAGATCTGCCTTTTCAATCATTAAGTATTAAGGAAGTAGAAACTTTACCGGAGCTCATATTTTCAGCATATGTAAAGATGAGATCATCTTTTATTAATGGAATAGAATTAAGATTCTAGTTCAAAGTAAGGTAATTTCTATTAATTGATGTCTACCTTTTTATAAGGTTCCTAGCCCTGCCCATTTCACTGCACACTACAAGTAGATTAATCTTACGAAAAGGCCCCACTTTGGATCATGTTGTCTGCTATTTGGAAATTTTTAATAATTCCCCTCCACCTAGGTAATAAAGTGCAAATCATAAAGCATCCACAACACAAAGCTGTTTGTCTTGTGGGTAGTAACCAATATAGATCGCAGAACAACTATGTATCAGATGCTTTAAATCAGTTACTTTAGTGAATTTAGTCCTTACATCAAATCTACACGTTAAATAGCATTATGTGATATTTTATGTTGAAGATATTGAGTTCCTACCTGGTCTGAAGTTACCCAGTTAATGGAGAGCAGCGACAGGACCTATAAAAATAAAGGTCTTTCTGACTCCAAAGCACATACTATTTTTACCAACCCTTGTTGCTTCTATAGCCACATGTAAATTCCTAATCTACTTTATCTCTAATTTCTCATCTGCCTAAACTCTCCATTCCAAATTTACTTAGATAAATATCTATCCTCCCCCATCACTCTTACCCTTTCTTATCTCCTAAATTTTCCTAATCCTGATTGTACCAAAAATGTGGAGTTTTTTCTGACTACATAAATGTTATTCAGTCTTTCAGATCACTTTTAAAGTCTCCCTTTATTCTAAGGCTTTGCTTAACCATCACAGTATGACGAATCTTTTTTCTCTGCTGAAATCTTACTGCAATTATTGCTGGTTAGAAATCATTCATTACATATAACATTGTGATATATCTTCAATTGTGACCTTAAAATATTATTTAAATTCAGTTTTTGTTTAACTTTATGTGTTTGTCTTATTTTGATAATGTTGAAAGCTCCTGAGTGCAGAGAAAATTTTTATACTTCATCTCTTCCTTTAGAAGTGATAAAAAATAATGGAGCTAGAAATACAGTCTAGCAAAAAGTACCCTATTAGGGGGAGTTTATAGGCCTAGAGAAAAAAATATATGTGTGGGTGTCAGTTTTCATACGTACAATTTTACCCTATGTACAAACCACATGGACATGTATTTGCTAATTAGATAAATGGAGAATTTTTAAATTTATTAAGGCACAATTCTTTCTTATCTCCTGTTTAGCCTTCCATTCACTCCCATCTGGTGCCCATTCCCATCCCTCCACTATTGTGGATTGTTTTTCTCTAGACCAACAGTAAACATCTTATTGGCCTTCTCTTACTTGATGCCTCAGTAGTTTTCACTACAGTTGACTCCTCTTCCTTGCTGAACACTGCTTTCTCTATTTCCATTGTAAGACATTCTTGGTTTTTCTCCCACTTCACTGACTGCTCTATCATAGTCTTCTTTTCTTGCTCTTCCTCTTTTTTCTTAACTGCTGTTGTTGGAGTTCATTCAATCATTTATTCATTCATTTAATCGAAAACTCTTTTTGAGCAGCTACACGTTGCCAGTTACATAGGCACTGGGGATACAGCAATGAACAACATCTTCAGTATTCCTGCTCTTCTGGAATTTTGGTGTAAATAAATAATATATTGGGTTAAAACTTGATATGTGCTGGAGAGAAAAATAAATGAGGGTAAGGAGGATGGGGAGAACCAGAGCTGGTGTTTGCAGAACTGGCTACATAATTTGCAGGGCCCCATGCAAAATCAAAATACAGGGCCCTTGTTTAAAAATGAAAAATTTCAAGACAGTAACAGCAGGCATTTAACCAAGAGCAGAGCTCTTTTGAACTTGGGGCCCTCTGTGATTGTGTAGATTGCATACCCATGAAACTGGCCCCAAATGGTTGTGGAAAAATCCCCTAGGGGATACTTGAGCAAAGACTTGGAGGTAAGGAAATGAGTCATGAACATATATAGGGGAAGAATATTCTGGGCAGAAGGAACAGTGAGCATAATGGCCTTGAAGTAGGAGCATATCTTGTGGATTCAAGGAACAGTGAGGGAGAGGAGTATGGCTGGCTGGAGCAGAGGGAATGGAAGGAAAAGTGGTAGGGCATTAAGTCCAAGATGGAACTATTGGCCAGATTAGGTAGACTCTCAAAGGTCACTGTAGTAAGATCTCTCTCTCTCTCTCTTTAATTTAAGGAAAGCTTAGAGCAGATCTGACTCAAGCTTTCATAGGCTCACCGTCCTATATTAAAGAATGGATTGTAGGATGCAAGAGTGGAAATACGTGGGAGATGATGGTGGCTTGCAATAACCAAAGTGAGAGATAACAGTGGTAACAAAGACTTGGTGAAGAGAAATGGCTGAATTTGGGATATATGTTAAAGAACCTTGGCATTCAGTTGTAGACCATCTTCTTTTTTGTCACTCTCTAGTTGGTGTTATCCTAGTTCTATGGCTTTACTGATTTTTTATAAGCTGATGACTCCCAAAGTTTATCTCCACAAGCCAGACATAACAAGATCTACTTGACATTTTCATTTGGATTTCTCATAGACATTTCAAATGTAACATGTGCAATAAATAATTTTTTATTTTCCCACCCAAATTTGTTGCGCCTTTAATCTTCCCCTTTTCAGAAAATGGCTTCCCCATTCATTTAGTTGTTCAAGCCTGAAACCTTGATTTTTGTCTTCCTCTAATTACCCACATCTAATTAGTCAGCTAGCTGTATTACTTGTATCCACAAAGAAGACGTGATATCCATCCTCTTCTGTCATCTTCACTGCCACATCATTGATCCAAGCCATGGTTATTTCTCTCTGGTACTACAGTAGCCTCGTAACTATTCCTTCCATGCTCTGTGTAGCAGCTCAAGTGTTCATTTTAAGATGCAAAAAAAAATGTTATGTCCCCTTTCTACGTAAAACCCTTCAATATTTCCCCATAGTATTATGAATAAAATTAAAACTGCTCATCATGTTGTATAGGGTCCTGCACAATCAGGCCTTCGCCAGACTCTTCTGTTTTATCTCATGCCCTTTCCATTAACTCACTACACACTATCCTCAGTGATCTTCTGACAATTTCTACACAAAAAATTCTATGGCAGTAGCAGTAATTTATAGCAGGTAAAATCTAAGAGGAAATCTTTTTCCCAAATGTTTGGCCACATTTTTAATAATTTAAAATAGTAAATGTCAAAAAGAAGTTCTCTCTTTTCCACCACTCATATCTCTAGTTGGAGTAAAATGAGTACCACATCCTAGGTATACTACAAATATCCAGTGATTAAGTAAATACATGAAAACCCAGTGCTAGTTAATTCAAACTCTAGTTCTTTTTGAAACAGTGTTCTAATAAGTGGAAGAAATAAACTTATCCAAGATTTTAACTAGTTTGTGCTATATTTTCCCAATATATAGTAATATAAAAAGTGGTAATATTCTTTTCTTTTTAACCACATAAAAATCTGATAATCCCCTTAAGCTATACAAAACATTTGCAATAGCTATTGTTTTCATTTCAGTGGTACTGAACTTGAGAAAAGTAGATTGATTTATAAAAAAAATTTTATTGTAACTATTATTTTCAGTTCAGAGATTGAGTTATAAAAAAATATTTTATTGTAACTATTATTTTCAGTTCAGAGATTTGGGGACACAAATAATTAGCATCTCTGAAGTAAAATATAATTTATGGCCATAGCAGTAAACTTTATTAAAAAAATAACTGGGAAAAAGATTGTCACAAACATTTGAAGATTGGTCACATATTTAATAATAGAGTATAGCATTTAGAGACATAGTTATTTGTTCTGGAAAATTCCCTTCCTTTCCATTTGGAATTTTAGGAACAATTAAATACTAAAGGAAGAATTTTTAAAGTAAAATAGGAATAACTTTATCAGTTTTACCTTACAGGGGTGGAAAAACTGGCTTTTGACATTGCCTTTACCTCCATTTCTATTAACATATACATGAAAATATTGGGAGGAGTTTTAGGGGAACAAGGCAATGTAAAATCAAAGCCACACATTTGTTGATCTGTTTCTTGCCATATCTTTTTATCACTTTGTTAAATGGTGACTATAGCTTGTGGCCAAGAGTTTAAAGAAGTAATCATATTGACAGATGGATATTCCAGTTTCTACTTTCCAGAAATTCTGAAAGACACATAGCTAAACAGGAGAAATCAGAGTGAAATGATTCCACTTCTGAGGCAGGACTGAAAGTTTGCAGGAAAGTGTTACCTCGTGACATTCAGCAAATATTTATCAAACATTATAGCAAGAGAATTTAAGAATTACAGGGATTAAAGACAAAGCTGCCTTTAAAGCTTTCACAATCAAATGGGGACTGTGATAAGCAAACATGTATTGGTAATATTGTTTGGTAAGTAGAATACAAGATGGAGGAGCACCTAACCCAGTTGGAGGGAGGTGTCTTGAGATCAAGAAAGTCTTCCTTTATGAGAGACTAATAAAGGACAAAATGTGAAGAAAAAGAGAAGTGGAGAAGGAGGAACAGTGAATTCCACTTAGAGAAAAACAACGTGACAGGTGGTCCCTTCACGGGACAGAACATCTTTTGTTTGGGAAACAGTGTTTTTACCAATACAGGAAAGGGTGGTGAGATTATGGGGTGAAAAAAAGGTCTGAAGATCAGGTCACCTAGTTCTCATCTGAACCTTCTTCGGCATGAAACATTCTTCTTAAAGATGTTTCTCTCTAGGCTTCCATAGAATGAGGGTGCTCTGAGAAATACCCTTGCCTCCAGCTACCTACTTCTAAGCTACAATTTTAAGCTGCAATAGTTGGCAGGCCTTTATTTGTTTCCTTATATCTCCACTCCGATAATTTAAATATTTCTTCCTATGATTACTAACAAGTCAGAACATGCACTAAAATGGATACTTGAGTGTTGCAAAGTCTATAATATTAAGATTACATATTTCAACACCTAAATATGACACCTTCAAAAAGATTTTCCATCAGTCTTTGTTAAAGAATCACTTTAGGACAAAAGTGAAATTTAAACTCCTCCTTTCAATTTTCTCATGATTTTTTGGAAAGTAAGCTGCACTTTCACTGAAAATGATCCTTTGATCTTCATGAGTACAGATATTCTGTACCTCATTTATGGTTAAGACAATGCAACATGTTTGTTTTGTCACTAATACTAATCCCACTTTGATTTCTTTGAACTGTTGGCAATAGGTAATTCAACTTACGACTTTTCTAGGCAGGTTTTGTTCTTGTTGGATGATGACATTTCTCTGATGTTAACACCTAAAAAGTCTGTCTTCTTTCCCTTTCCTCTTCTAATGATTGGATAGATTGTTAGTCAGCCTTGAAGGAAACACTTTTCCATTTGAATTGAGGAAGAAAATATTCATTAAAGCAACTTCTGATCTTTCTTAAAAAGAGAAGTGCAAAAAGATAATCAAAAATTTAACCCCAAACTTCTAAGATAAATAAAGTAAAGCTTCTTAGGAATTAGTGTGATCAGTCACCTGTACTTTTTTACATTTTATATTTATTAATGTTGTGCTATGGACTTATTGGGAACTTCCAAATTAAATATCTTACACATGAATTGTGTTCTGTGTTAAAATATCAATGAAGACTTGGCAAAAAGGTACAGCACTGAGCATAAACAAATGTCTTTTAGATTTTTCTAAATTAGTATTGTTTACCAAAATAAAATTTTAATCAAATTCAAAATTAAATGTCATTTTTTTCCTAAAATTTTCCCAGAAAAATATATTTGAGCAAACGCCTGGCATATTTCTAGATATCACATCTGGTAGGTGCAGATGAAGTTCATTAGACTAAGTCTTCTAAGCATATATGTTTGCCAAGGCTTTGATAGGACATGTACTTATTCCCAATGGCAGCCACTTATTCTTTGTCAATACACATGTGCTTCCTTCCAGAAGTGAATTGCATTTCCGCTGGCATTGGAAACGTTGGCGATCACATCACTATTTATTAGCATACATGTGCAGAAAGATTACTGTCAATCCAAAACTGCAGAATGAGAGTTGAAGTTTTCAGAAGGTTGTTGAGCTAAAAGTCAACAGAGGATGCTTGGCTTTAGGGAAAGAATTCTACTAAGGAAAGGAAGTACATGCACATTAGTGAAGGGCCACCTCTTGAGTATTTGATTACAGATATAAATAGGCTTACTTGAAGGGTTTTTTATAAGGGAGATGATAGGAGTCAGACTAGTCTGATAACAGAAAACCTTCTGCTTTCTACTTTGGGGTCTACCTATAAGCAACTGGCAAATGTTCTACATTTTTCTTCAAGTGGACATGTAAGCAAATTGTTATCATGGAAGCTATTTGGAGATATGATTTAGGTGCTGGGAAGAAGAGTTGACAAGGAAATGGTTTCCTTTAATGTGATACTAAACAATGAATACATGATGCTCATTTTAGGTTGTCTTTCTCCGCATATTTTTTGCAGAGATTGAGCCACCACTTCTAAAGTAATGGATGCTTAGAGAATTCTTTATTTGTAAGAAGAGTATAATAAAATCTGTAACAGATGGGAGCAGAGAATGAGTGTGTATATATGTGTATATCTAACATATATATTTTTTCTCCAATGTTAAACTGTAAAAAATATATTTCTATCACTGGCCATATGATAAAAATAATTAGATTTTACAATATTTACCATTAGTGGCCAAGTTTGACCCAGTCATTTCTTATTCCTAAACATGCTCTAAAATAGCATAGACCAATTTATCTCAATTCTTGTAAAGAGTATTATATTTTGTGTACACTTTCCAAACTAGCTCAGGAAAAATTATTCTTTACCTCAATGTAGTTTATTAATTACTTAGAAAAGTCATTACTAAAGCATTTGTAATGTCAGCATAAATATATATGTGCTTATTTGTTTGGATACAATGTCTATGATTGTTTTAAAGTTAAAGGATAAGGAGAATTTCATGTGTGGCACAATGTTGAATTCTAACATTTTAAGTAAAGCCTATTGTCACTAGATGAGGCATAGCAAGTTAAATAAGATTTGTCTTGACACACGAAGTACATTGCTATCAGAAATGATATTGGACTCACTAGGAAGGCTTTTCTTATATCCAATACTAAAATAGCCAGTCATGTAAGTAAAACAACTGTCAATTTAGTGACAATGCCAGTCAAACTTGATGTTTGCCTCTAGTTATCTAGCAAATTAAATAAAAACCCAACCAAATAAAATTAATTTCTACTGGGGATTTACAGAACAAAACTCTCACAAATTGATAAAAGCATATAAATTTGTTTTCTGATGAAAATCAGAAAGGTCCTAGAAATTTCTATTTAAAATCTAGTCCTTGAAGAAATAACTTATCAAACTGCTTCCACACTTACCTGGGTCAATTCTTCCCAAGAATAGCTGTGTTTTGTACTTGTTTGTGTTTTAGAGAGCCCCTGAGGAGTTATTAAGCACAAGGGTGATGTAGGTACTGCATTAGTTACAAAGTTAAAGAAAGAATTACACAAAAGTCAGAATTTTGTTTGGAAGAACATTCCACTTAATGAATCATAGATGCTGGTCAAATTTATTTGCTAGTAACTCAGCAAATAAATTTTTAATTTCTATCCCAGTTTCGAAGTGCATCTCACATTGTGGCATACTTTTTTTTACAAAAAGAAACAAATACAATTTAGACCTATGTTTAAAGTATCTTAAAAATAGTGAAAATTTCCAGAGAAATGTGATTTAGATATGGCCAGATGGAAGAATATATTTATCAATATTTCTACGTTTTCTTAAAATTAGCTAGGATTCAAAAGTGAAGTACACGAAAAGAAGAATAGGTAGCTCACAACATTGATATAAAGATACACATTGCTGGGGCTACTCTTTCTTTTGATAGAGTACCTGTGCTATGGGGCTGTGCCTTCCTTGACTCTTGCTGCTCATATTGAATATATTTTATGTTCTATTATAAAATATGTCATACTCTCAGTAGATACATTTTCATCCAATCCGACTAAGAAAATTAAGCGTATTTCTTTTGAACTATATCAGCTAATTACTTCCATAGCTATTATTTGAAATTTATTTCCTTTCTCTCTTCTCTTGCAATCTCAGATGATGAAGTCTTTAATTTCCCTTTCAAGAATAATAGCAACACCTGCATTTTGACCCAGTCTCCAAACAATTTTTCTTCTGGATTTTTCATGAGTTATGCTCTTTTTCCAGTTTTCAACCTCTCTCTCTGTATTCGTTTATTTCTTCAACATTATAAATATTCTCAGATTTTTCCCCTTTAATTACAAAATTAAATCAAGAAGCATCACAATCAACACAAACACACACACACACACACACACACACCAACACAACCCAATAAAAACAGAAACAGTTCTGACCCTTATCCTTTCTATCCACTGTTTAATTTCCTCCCTATCTCCATTTTCCCATTATCTGGTCAGTCTTCAATCTATTAGAATCTGGCTTCTATATCTTCTTCTTCACTGAAACTACTTTGTAGCATGTAACCTAGAGGATTTTTCTCTTTTGTGGTCTTTCTGAGCAAACCCATCCAGTTCCATAGCTTCAACTATCTCCTCCTTGTTGATAATTCCCAAATCTTTATTTTCAGAGCCAAACCTATACACCTAATTTTGTGAATATCTTCAACTGGATGATTCACTTGTGCCTCAAACTAATATATTTACAAGACTGAACTCATCATCTTTTGTCCCAAACCTGTTCCTCCTCCTGCATTCTTTATCTTGGTCAACAGCCCCACTGTTTACCCGGTAACTGTTAGAAAACGGAACATCACTCTAGAAGATTTATTTTTTCTTAGTCCCTATATCCAAATAGTCATGTGATGGTAGCACATTATAATGAGTGTAACAAACACTGTTGATTTATGGATGTGATTGTGGCTGAAATGAATAGTTTAAGGAATTTAATGTTACTTGGAAGACAGCTGGAGGATAATATAGAGAAGGTATAACAGTGATTTGGTGGTAGACGAGGATTGTAGGTAATAATATTAATAAAGGAATGTTCTTCTAATATAAGGTGTTAAGAATATGGTGATACATGGGACTATATGACTAATGTAATTTATAGACTATAGTTAACAACAATATTGTAATATTTTTGTAGCAAAAAGCAAAGAAACTTCTATATTTATGCTAAAGATAAAAAAAGAATATGGGGTTTGGTTTTTAGAGATCTGAATATGATTAAGAATTTCTTTCTCTTCATTTTTTTCATTAACAAGGAGAACTTTATTATGTCATTTAACTAATCTATGTTCATCTGTGTATCTTTCTGAACACTAGAGGAACAATTGAGTTTGTTTTTGGGATTAGGTGAGATAAAAGTGCCTGGACAGAACTTTTTTGTAGTAATGCTTCCATAATTTGTCAAGCTTCCTTTTGTCTGTTATTTTATTTTTTCAATTTGAAATAATGTTTGAATAAACAAACAAACAAAACAAATATGCTTCAAGTCCTGAAGATGTGACATCTTTACCATATCCAAATTCACATCTTTCTGATCACTCCGTTACACTGATGCCAAAGAGGTGTTTCTAAAATATTCATATCTCTTCAAGCTGCTCCCTGCTTGAAACCATTCAGTAATTCTACCACCTACCAAAAAAACTAAATAGGGTGCTGATTATGATGTGGTGCATGCTGATCTGTACCTCTAAGATTATAAGAAATATTGATTAGTAATAATTTCCACTCCCTTTTTGTATGTTTTCTTTCTTTTATTCTTTTCCCTCTTTTAATTATTAAGACAAAGAAGTAGATTTGGAGCTAATAGTGGGAAAGCTAACTAGAGAAACATTGAAGAGAAGCAAGACCTTGCTGATTCCAAAGGAGAATGCCTCTTTCATGAACAATTGAGGTGGTCAGGGAGACTTGTTACAGTCAAATCACAGCTATAAAGCTCTCAGGCAGGCTTTGAAGGTAAAATTGGTTTAGAAAGAATGAGCAAAAAAGTCAGCAAAGCCAGTAAGAGTAAGGTTCAAGATGAATGAAATTAAAAATTATCAAAAAGTAACATATATGTGTATTTATGTGTGTATCCATATACATATGTATATTCTTTTGTATTATATATTTGCCAGATTTGATTGTTTTTACATTTTCTTCTAAACACATATCATGTCTAGATGACCAAATCCAACCAGGCCCTTCTGACTTGTTTTTGTTGTTTTTAAGCAACACATTTTAAAATATTGATATTACACACATGGTTCTGCATCTTACCAGTTGGTACCTGTATTAGTCAGGCAAAGGGGTGCTGATACAAAATACCAGTGATTGGTCGGTCTTTATAAAGGGTATTTATTTGAGGTAGAATTCCACAGTTACCAGGCCATAAAACGTAACTTTCTTCCCTCACCAAAGTCCATTGCCACGTGTTGGAGCAAGACAGCTGCCGACATTTGTCAGGGTTCAGGCTTCTTGGGTTCCTCTCTTCCCGGGGCTGTGTTTCTTTCCGGGCTCAGCACCTCTGTTTCCTCCACAAGGTCAGCTGTAGACTATTAGTCTCTCTAGGCTTTGCTTCTCTCCACAAGGCCAGCTGTGAACTCTCAGGCAAATGGCTCGTCTCTATCCCACCTTGCCTTTTATATTTGATTTCCCCACCCACCAAGGGGTGGGGCTCAATGCCCTACTGACATGGCCCAGTTAACACCCTAATCATAACTTAATCATGGCCATATTAGCAGACCAGTTTACAAGCATAATCCAGTATATATTTTTGGAATTCGTAATTACATCAAACTGCCAAATGGATACAGTACCTAAGTAAAGTCTCTAAAATAATTCTCACCAATGAGGAAAAGAAACAAGTCACATAGTGTGTTCTTTCTCGTAATTGAAAGAGAACTGCATTCTCTTGCGCATACTCACAGAAAAAATGTTCTTAGGATAAAAACTCACATATAGTTTGTAGTGTAGGGTAGTATTATTTGAAAATTATTTTTTCCTATTATTAAATACCTCAAGTTCCTAGTTGCCGAAATATGTATTCACACATTGTATGATATATTTGGTTTTGCTGTGAAATATTCAGTACAGGAAAATCCTACTGAGATAAGATCAGCAGAGAATTTACTAGCTCAGTTTATGGAAGGCACCCTATCAATATAGTTTAAAGGTGGCACAAGGGAACACACCAAGATTTAGTAAGACACATACTACAAATTCAGCCATCAGTTGAAATCTACCTGTAGCATAAATCTACTTTCTGTCGGCAGGATTTAGAGATAGAAAATGAGGTGTAAAACTAACAGTTCAAAAAAATATCTTTTTTATATAGTGGCTGATTAAAAGTCTAAAGTTTTAAAAAGCTTTCAACTAAAACTTAAACTGATTATTCTTTTGCTTTTCATTGTTGTTACATTAAATTTTTATCACTGGGCAAAGAAGTTTCTTTTAACAACGTTGACTCGGTAATAGAATGTGTGTTGGAAGTTCTGGTGTATCCAATATTTGAATATTTCTGTTAGTAATTGCTCAGAACAAAAAAAGAAGAGCACATTCAAGCAGAGACCTTTCAATTATATGATTCCAAGAGAGAGAGAAGATCTCATTCCAGGGCTTTCACACCAAGTTGCCTGGGACTGGGGAGCTCGTAACATAAATAAGGCTTTTGTGCTACTGTGTATGAGGAATGTAATTATTGAGAAAGCATGGGACATAAGGATTTCACTGCAAAATTCATTCAGTTTTCAATTCAACAAGAATGTTTTATCACTTACTATGTACACAGCAAATGACAATCTACTGTTTCCTGGTCAACAAGACTTTTGACTATTATTTAATTTCTATATATAAAGTAAATAAAAGAAAGTAATAAATAAGGTCTATTGTTCAGATACATATTCTTTATTAAAAGACATTTTGCAGAAAACAAAGCTTGCTTAGTAAATTTTCACGGTTTGGCCATTGACGCTGACTTTTTAAATGACTCTAAATTAGAAAATAAGAAATCAGAAATTAGAAGCACATAGAAAACCAGGACACATGGAAGAGAAGTGGGAAATCATTCAAAGTTGGGTTGTTTTGTAAAAATTGCAGAAGAATTGAAAGGAAATGATCTTCTGGTTTTGTATTGTTGAGTGTGAGACAATATGGTGAAGGACACAATGATGGACTACTAGAAACCATCCTTCCTGATATTCATGACCTGTGAGTAGTTTTAAGCAGCAGAATTAGGAGGAAATAACATTGTGTAAGTTCTGGGCCTTGGCCTAAGAAAGCCTAATGGCTTTTACATTTGCATATTTGGGAGCCCTGAGTCACCATGTAAGTCCTTTGGTTGCCTTGTTGAGAGACCATGTAAAGATAACACATGGAGAGAAAAATTCCTTGAGACTATTTTGAGAGGGAGAGAGGCCCAGCTATCCAAGCATCTCAGTCAGACACCCAGATTATTCCATCCCCAGCTGACATCTGCGTGCCACTGCATAAGGTCTTAAGTAAGAAGAGCAGAGGTGGACCCTGTCAGCCCGCACAACTGTAAGAGATAGTAACATTGTTGTGCATTAAGGCACTAAATCTCAGGGTTGTATGTTTTTCAGAATAAATATCTAAAACAAGTGTTTATTTATTAGAATCTGAATTCTAGCATGCTAAATAAATATATCTTTATCCATATATTCTATTCCTACCCAACTACTTCCAAATGGGTTTGGAAGTGGATAGTTTAACAAGAAAATACATATAAACAAAAAGCAATTGCATCTTTAGAAAGATTTTTTTAAAAGACACAAAATTCACTTAGAGCGATGTAAATTTTCTTTCACTCTTTTTCTTTGCATTTTTAAATAGTAGAACTGTCTATTCATATGACAACGTATAATAATTCCAAGATAAAGGCACAATAAAAGTTGAACTGTTTTGCATAAAGTGATGACACATGTCCATTCTTTCCTCTCCTCCACAGAAGCACTAAGACTCCATAGAACACAAACTTAAAACCACTGATTCAGAGGGTAGAAATAAATATTTATACTGAGAACCTGGAGTTAACTTATTTAAACCCAAATTAGACATCAAATGTTAGTTACCAGAATCCCCCTGTCTCCAAGAAAGAAAACACAATATGTTATAAATCATTGACTGATAAAAAGAAGATTCTAAATTTGTCTGAAGGGACACACTTTGAGCTGCATTCAATTATTTAATTATGGGAAGGTTGTAACATACATCCTTTTGTAAAGACTGTGAGTTAGTCATGTCTAACTTGACAATTAAAAGTGATTTTGAGTGAATAGACAAGGTATGCTGGTATCCTAAATCCAAATCTCTCCAAGTACCTTACAAATAAACTAGAGAGAACAATGGAAGAACAAATAAAATCACAGACATCCCTTCAGCATAATGAGAAGCCAAACAAACAAAAAACAGACACACACAAAAAAACCCAAAGACTTCAAATTACTTGTTCAGTTAAAAAAAAATTCAAGCAGAGCTAATTCATGAGGTCCTCTTGCAAACCTTTACAGATAGCTAGGATGGGATGGGGAAAATGTGTGAAAGAGAGAAGGGGCTGGGCTAAGTACATCTGAAGGACCTCTTTAACTGCCACAGTAAATATTGCCTCAAATAGTGGCCTCCTGAGGGCCCTAGAGACATCAAGACATTATAGGCAGGGCAGACAGCTCAGTAGTTTGGTGCCGTACTAGTGGGCCTTACCTTGGAATTTACACTCCCCACTGTGACCGAGTTGGACTCTTTTGTGGTTTCTCTGCACATGGCTCTTCTGCCCCTTCTATTTGAACCTATAGTTAGTACTAGAATTGATAGGTCTATGTCCAAGAGACTTAAATCTTTGGTCTGCCAGTTGGGCCCTGAATCTCAGCAGAGTTGCAACGCCTACTCTCCAGTTCATTGGACTCACCCAGAACAATTAACAACGTGATGATGATGGGCAATGCCCATCCCAAGGAACAAAGAGTGTCTGCAACTGCAAGCAAGAAAGTTCCATCCATTTGCCCCATGGGATCTAAGCACCCTCTCAATTAGAGGCAGAGTGGGCATGACCATCCAAGAATCCTCAGGATTGGGGAATGAATGATGGACTAGAGTAACTTACTGTTCTTCTACTATAGACTTATTGTGATTCTAGCAATGGAGGAACTTTTATCATTGATGTGGAGGCTGTGGTCACCAGAGGTTCTGAGGGGAGGGAGAGGGAAAAATAGTTGTAATATGAGGGAGTTTTCGAGATTTTGGAATTGTCCTGCGTGATGTGGCAGTGACGAATACAGACCATTATATATTTTGTCATAACTTACAAAATTGCGTGAGACAGAGTGTAAACTATAATGTAAACTATATAATCCACACTTAGTGGCAATGCTTTAAAATGTTTATAGTAACAACTGTATCACACTAATGAAAGATATTGTTAATGTGGGAAAGTGTGGGAGGGGGAGAAAGTGGGGCAGATGGGAATCCCCTATATTTTTTATGTAACATATATGTAATATAAAGATCTTTAAAATAAATCAATTAATTAATTAAAAAACTGAAATCATCTGCAAATGGAACGTCATCTTCAAGTATGAAAATACTGTAAAAGTGGTCTGGTAAATTAGAGCTCCAAATATAAAAAAGAGAATTAAAAGGTGTACCAAGTATCATAAAAACCACCATTATAAAGAACAAATCATGGGTGATGCAAAGAGACATAGACTAAATCATACTAACAATAGCAGGGTTTAACATATTACTTGATCTGTCAAAAATATTAAATAATCACCAGACCCAGATGGATTCTGTTGGGCAATTCTACCAAATCTTCAAAGACCATAGAGCCTATATGCCACATAAATTGCTCCAGAACACAGAATATGAAGAAAAACTTCAAAATTATTTTTCATAAAGCATGTACAATATTAACTAATCCTGATAATGACAGTGCAAAAAGGATAATTAGAAACCAATATGATTTCATAAATATTGATGCAAAAATACTAAATTAAATATTTAAAAAATATTAGCAAGTAGAATCCAACAGCACACTAAAAAAATAATATACCATGACAAAATGGAATTTATCCCAAAATGCAAGGTTGGGTAACTATTAGGAAATCCATTAATATGATATATCATAGTAATAGATCTAAAAGGAAAAATTACATGATAATCTTTATAGATGCTTGGAAAGTGACAAAATTAAACACAGATTCCTGATAAAAAAGAATCAAGAAGAATAATTGATACTTTCTAATGTGATTATACACACACACACACACACACACACACACCTGACTGTATTATATTTAACTGTTTAATGTACACAATCATATGTTAAATAATCAGATATTATATGTGATAGCTGTCATATATGCTATAGGATTATATGTCATATGTTGCCTTGCATATTACATAAAATATGGTGCATTATATTATATATTGATATTTAATATAATACTTATATGTAGTATATATGTATCTATATCCTGTGGATAGCATCTTACTCATTGGCAAACACTAGAGGTATTTCCAGTCGGTTCAGGAACAAGGCATGAATGCCCATATCACCACTACTATTTAACATAATACTGTAAGTATTAGCCAATGCAAATCTATAAAAGAAATTGAAAAGAGGTGTAAATCTATATATTCAGATGATATAATTTATCTCTGGAAAATCCTAGACAATAATAAAACTAATTTAAGCAGAAAACAGCATTTAGTAAAGTAGCTGGATATAAAATTAACATAATGAAATCAATAGCTTTATATTTACAAACGTTAGGAAGTTAGGAAACATAATGGTAGTGAAAACCTCATTTATAATAGTGACAAAGAAGATAAAGCACTTAGGAATAAACTTTACAAAAATGTGAAAAATGTATACAAGAAAAAAAATTACACTCCTGAAAGATACTACGTTTGACTTGAACTAAAAAAACAACAGACATCCCTGTTTTGGGTTGGAAGACTCAAAATCATGAAGATCTCACATTCCCCTGAATTAATTTATTTATTTAAGAAAATTACTGCCCTTCCCCCAAACTAGCTTTTTATTGAGATAGATAATTGATACTAATGTGCATGTGGAAAATAAACCTTCATGATTAGCTATGAAAATGAAATGCAGAGCTCCAGCAGAGCTCCAGGGAAGAATAGTTCTATCAGTTATTAAATCATACTATAAAAGTCCTATAACTTTGTGTAAATGTACAGACTGTCTAGAAATGGATCTGAGTGCATAGATAAATTTTTACCTTTTTTTTTAATTAGAGAAGTTGTCAGTTTACAGAAAAATCATGCAGTAAATACAGGATTACCATACGCTCCCCCTATTAGTAACACTTTGCATTATTGTGATAACTTTGTTGCAATTGATGAAAATTGAGCCTGGAGAGAAACAAGTCCCAGGAGAGAGAGGAGACTTATCCCAGTCTACAGCTGAGATTGGAAGAAGCTGGGACCACAGAACCTTAAGAGGAAGAGGAAGGCTGAACCCTTGCAGACATTAGCAGCCATCTTGCTCCAATTTGTGGCAACAGACTTTGGTAAGGGAAATAACTATAAAAGCCAACAGAATTCTGGTACTTTGTGTCAGCACCCCTTTGGCTGACTAATACAATATACAACATAAAATGTACCCTTTCAACTACATTCAAATATATAATTAAATGGTATTTAGTACATTCACAAAGTTGTGCTACCATCACCACTTCCCATTACCAAAACTCTTCCATCACTGCAAACAGAAATTCTATACCAATTAAGAATTAAGTCCCCATTCACTACACCACCACCTTCTGCACTCTTCCCCTACTGGTATTCTAGTTTCTGACTCTATGAATTTCCTTATTCTAATTATTTCTTATCAGTGAGAGCATATAATATTTGTCCTTTTGTTTCTCACTTATTATACTCAATATGAGGTCCTTAAGTTCATGTTCAAGTAACTTTTCATGTTCTTTTTTGCCATTTGTATATCTTCTTTGGAGGTCTTTTGTATATTTTTAAATTGGGTTGTTTGTCTTTTTGTTGTTAAGTTGTAGGCTATCTTTATATATTTTGTATATTAAACCCTTATTGGATATGTGGTTTCCAAATATTTTATCCCATTCTGTAGGTTGTCTTTACTTTCATGATGAAGTTCTTGAGTGTACAAGTTTTAAATTTTGATGAGGCTCCATTTAAATATTTTTCCTCTGATTGCTCATGCATTTGATGTAAAGTCTAAAAAACAATTCCCTAACACAAGGTCCTGAAGATGCTTCCGTATGTTTTATTATAGGAGCTTTATAATTTTGCTGCTTATATTTGATCTTTGATCCACTTTGAGTTTATTTTGTATATGGTGTGATATTGGGGTTCCACCTACATTCTTTTGCATATGGATTTCCAGGTTTCCCAGCACCATTTGTTGAAAAGACTATTCCTTTCCCATTGAGTAGACTTGACACCCTTGTCAAAAATGAATTGGCAATAGATGTGAAGGTTTATTTCTGAACTCTCAGTTTAATTCCATTGCTATATATGTCTGTCCTTGTGTCAGTATTATGTTGCTACTGTACTTTTTAAATAAGTTTTAAAATCAGGAAGTGTGAGTCTTCCAACTTTGTTCTTTTTCAAGATGGCTTTGGCTATTCAGGGTCCTTTACCCTTCCATATAAATGTGATGAGTTTTGAGGAAAAGGGCTTTGTCAGGTTTTGCCAGTTGTTCAAAGATTCTTTGGTGGAATGGCACCCTGTAGCAGCACCCTGGAGCACCTTACACCACCACCTTGATTGGACAGAAGCTTCAAAATCCTATAGATAAATTCTGAGAGTGATAAAAGTGGCATCAGAAATCACTGAGGAAAAAGATAGTCTATTTACTAAAGGTACTGGGATAATTGAACAACCTTTCGGGAAAAAAAACAACATTATATTAGATCCAAACATTGCAACATAGCTCCGAATAAACTGGAAATGGTTCAGAGCTCTAAATATAAAAAAATTAAACCTTCCATGTATTTTCTAAGAAAGAATGAATTCCTTTAAAATCTAGATACAGGAAAAGACTTTCTAAATATGAATAATAATTCGGATGCAAAAAAGAAAAGTGATAAATTCTGCTACCAATAAATTTCCTTTGCATTGTAAAAATAAAATAAGAACAACAAATCAAGCATAGGCAAAGTTAAAAGACAAATGACAAACGGGAGAAAATATTGGCATTATATATAATATACAAAAACCTCTTAAAACTCAATAAAAACAAAACAAAATCTTAATATAAAAATAGGCAAAAACGTGAACTAATCACCAAAAAGCATAAAAAGTGCCTTTAAGTCTTGAAAAATTCAACTACCTTTGATACTATTTCTCACCTATCAGATTGAAAAAAGTTTAAAAGTTTTACAACCCATTCTGTTGCCTAGGCTCTGCGAAAATAGTTGCTCTCATTTCTGTTGACTAAATATAAATTGGTACAACCTTTTATGTAGGGGAATTTTGCAATATGTAATGCAAAATATATGTATTTACTTTTTTTATCTAGCAATCCTAATTCTAGAATTTTATCCTTAAATTTCACATGTAGCAATTCAAAAATATATACACTCAAAATTATTTCTTAAAACATTATTTAGAACTGTGAAATTTTGGAAACTACCTCTATACCTACATATAGAAGAGTGATGGAATAAACTATGAATGAAGTACTATGCACTTGTTAAGCAGAATGAGGAAAATATTTAGAAATGCATATGGAATGGTTGCTAGTATATATTAAAGGATAAAAGCAAGATGCAAAAAAAAATCAATAGAGAATTTTGTATAAGGAGGGAAAATATGAAACAAATGAAAAAAATGCACTGTTTAATTATCAAATAAAGAGACAGTGAATGATAAAACATTAGCTCATGAGATTGGATACCTAAAAGGGGTGGTTTAAAAGATGATAGAAGGGGTGTGGATGGAGGGGTGAAAATATGTTGGGATGGAATTGGGGTTAGGAAAGGGTGGAAGTGAGTTGTGGTAATAATTTCCCAAGTATAAGTTTTCATATAATTTTCACTCTTGGAATCACGTTAATGTACAATAGCAATAAAGGTGGGGGAAACCCTAATATTAAATACTAAAGAAATAGATAAACCTAACTCCATTTCAGAAGAATGATATAAACACATTGAAGGGGAAAAAAAAAGAACCAAATCTAATCCAAGTATGTGGAAAAAGTATTTTGACTATACACTCCTAGGCTAGTGACTGAAAAAATTATAAACAAATATTGAAATCTAGTTAGTAGACTTGATCTTTGAGTGTTTTTTCTATATTACAATAGTTAATTTTATTTGTTCAAGGGCTCATATTGCAAGCATTAAACCCAGCATTTGCTTTTATACTGTGGACCCCAATTCACATATTTAGAAAGATGGAAGCAAACTGTGTTCCATGTACATGGATGATAACTAACAACTCAAGATTGACCACATTGTAGTTTTTAAATTTCTACAGCATGGAACTCAGAGGTCCCAGGACTTATAAGTCCTTCTGGATGTCCTAGAGGGTATCTGCACTCTTCTTGAGTTGAGCAACTACATCATCCTTCAGCTTCTGGTTGATAACACTGGTTAATCCCCAAATATTCAGGATACACGAAAGGCTCAAGAAGACTTTGTTCTCAGTGCCATATATCCCCTTCACCATTGTTGACGTTGAATGAATCCTGGATAGATTTTTGAACATGGATTCATTCTAAATCAAAAAAAGACATTGCCAAAAATTGATATGTAATTAAAATCACTTATATCAGAATTAGTATTTTGTTAAAAATAAAAGAACTAAGCAGAAGATACTGTCTTGGAAGTAAGGAAAATATCAATGTCCTTCCTTGCAATATCACTTAAATTGAATAATAAATAATTTATGAAAAATATACATTTTTATAGGTTATACCAATATTAAATTCATGTAAAGCATGAGAATAATATAGATGATATATTCACCTTTTTTCAGTAGGGCCAGTAATATCTATTTTGACACCTGTATTAATAGCTTTTCTTTGCTTCTTCTGTAGTGCTTTCCCGTCATGTTACCTGAGATTTTCTTGTTATAATTTAATTTTAACATCACAAAAATATGCTTACAGAGTAAAATCTTTGGACATAATAAATAGTTTGCAGTTAGGTTGCAAATGGAAAGTTGGGAGATGACTGGCATTTCAAATGATAGGGGAAAATATAATACTATTTTTTCCTGACCGCTTGGCAAAACTTTATTCTATAAAGGTAACAATATAAATTAACTAATTAATTTGTTTATACATTCAACAAATGTTTATTGATCTGCTATAAACTGAAATAAATATTTAAGAAAAATGTAAACAATTGGCAATTAGTCTAAAAAGAGTCTTATGATGAAAGGCATTCTTACCAGGTGAACCAAAAACATCTTTGGAACCTCTCCATACTGAGCGTGACTAAAAGAATCAACTAAAACTAATGCATCTAACGCAAACTGTTTCATTGGTGGGTGCTATTAACAGTTACCATTGCCATCACAATATTTTCTAACATATTTCACATGCATATGATAAAATAAAGTCAAAACCATTTAAGCAGGGAAGTATTTCAATTAATTTAGATTATTTCTGAAACTAAAAAGAAATGATTCAAGGAATTTTAAATAGAGGAAAGGTGACAGAGATACCTAGACCCAGGACACCAAGAATTGCCTTGGACGCCAGTTAGTAAAGCCTATCCTTGGCATGGTGACTCCTGGAATAGATGACTGAGGCTGAAATAAATGAGAATAGAATCTTGGGCCCAGGGCCTGGGCCAGGAGAGTCAAGTACCAGATAGAGAAGCTACACCCATTTATTTGTATCACAACTGTTAAGACTATGAATTCTGACAAATTGTATTAGAAATATCAGAGGCTAAGCTGATGTAACAGAGAGTCAGAAAAATGCAGTGTCTTAAATAAGATTAAAGTTTATTTCTCTCACACATAAACCTGAAGATGATTGGTCCATATTGCTGGGGTACCTCTGTTCCCTGTAATCATTCAAAATTTCTTGTGCCCTACCAATCCACCTTTCCATAGGATTCTGTGTTTGGTTGGTTGGTTGGTTGGTTGGTTGGTTGGTTGGTTGGTTTTTCAGGGTCAAAGCCACATAAAAGGAGGGAAAGATGAAACCCAAGTATTTTATTGCACCTATCACTTCCACTCACATCTTATTGACCAGAAGTTAGGCACATGGACACATCTAATCATAAAGTTGGCTGAGAAATGTAGGTTCAGCCTGCACAGACACGTGTCCAGGGGATTCTAGTGCCGAAAGGGAAAAAGGAAAATGGAGACTAGGGTCAATTAGTAATATCTGCCTCACATATTATTCCACATGGTGAATCGTGATTGGAAGTGTTCAAAAAACTCAAAGTGAGAAAGTAAATCCAAAAATTTACTTTCAGGTTTCCAAAGCAACTTATCTTGGAATGAGACATAGGAAGAAAAGAATGAAGACACCAAGTGAACCTTAAGAAGTTTGAAAATTTCTTTCATGCCCATAATTATTTGGTATAATGACTTACTAAAATTTTGGTATCTTAAAATAACATCTTTAAATACTTACTTTTTTTCTGTTTCACTTTAATTAAGCTTCACATTAGCTCCTAAATGCCAAAATGTTTTATAAAAACTTTGTAAGGGCAAAAATTCAAGTATTGCCACCTGGTGAATCAGTTACATAAAATTTGTAACCCTTCGTATCATTCAGATTGAGTTCCCATTAGCAAGTATTTTTATATGTATCATGCTGATCATGTAAATGTAGTTAACTTTCTGGAAAAAAGAAAAAGTAAATCACACAAATTGTAACTGATTAGATGCTACTGCAATCATATGGAGCTAGTGTTTTTGGGGGGAGGGGGTACTGCATATTATCTCTCCATGAATATAAATAAACTCGACTTTAATTAGAGGTTATTTTGTCTTTATGAAGGAAAGTGATTGAAAATGTAGAGATGAGGTTTCGTGTTTTGTACTGCTAGTCTTCTATTTGGATATGAATGGTAATGATGCAAGTATCATCTGCTTAGTTCCAAATACATTCAGTTCAATTCACAAATATTTATTTGACTTCTATTCCACACACAAAATTGTTAATATACCTCACTTTTTGACAAAATGAAAAGAGTAAGTGAAGACCTTTTAGTTTCAAGAGGAACTAACTTTTCAGATTCAGCTCTAACACCAAATAGGTTCATTTTTCTTCTTGATGAAGGAAGATTTTACTAGCATCACAGACTCAGAGTGTGAATAAAAATAAAAGCATACTGTCTTGTAATCTCCTGTTGCTCCCGGGACCAATAGAGAGGAAAATTGGAGGTTTCTGGCCATAGAGAAGCATTAGAACTTACCTATTTTCCTCTCTCCACAGAGGTTAGGGTTAGCCGGGAAGTGGTGATGTGTATTGCCCTCAGAAAACTAAATCCTTTTTTTGTGGGCCAGAAGAAAGAAAGAAATTCCACCAGTGGTTTCTAACACATGCAGCAGGAATGGCACAAGTCAGTATTTGCTCGGTTGCCCCACTCTGATCCAGAGAGAATCTATCAACATGCCCCTGATCATCTTAGCCCTGTGCCCTTGTAGGATTGGGTTTAGTTTCACTTATTCAGTGACCCATACAAGGAAGGGTTGGACTGATGACAACACACAGGGGGATCAGATATTTACATTTGGGGCTCCTCAAGCAAATAAAGCGCAATGATCTTAAGAAAAACAGAATACTCACTTCACTGTTATCACAAGAAGTTTGCCTTAATTAACTTTATATTGTGACTTACAGGTTTTAATTATTAGTATGAAGGTCTGGGGACCAGAAACACAGTCTCATTCCAAAATGACATTTGCATGGAAGTATGTAATCACCAGAAGTGATGGTCGTGGGGATGCCTCTCTAAAACCTAACTGAAATTAATTTACATTGTATTTCATCTCTATATTTAGACAATATGTCAAATGAATTACAAATAGAAAAACTTTCATTACCTAAACTTGAGAAAGAGCAAAAATATTTGCAAAACTGTGTTTATACTAACAAATGTCAAATTTGTTTGCATTTTGGTTTATATTACATCTTAACTTTAAAAAACTATTTTACACATTTGAAAAAGTAGAAAAGGTATACCCTTGTCCCCCAGTCACCCAGACAGCTCTCAAGGAAAAAAATAGTATCTATATCCAGAGATATTCTATGCATATCAAGCAAATATATACATATTTACATTCCTTTATGCAGGTGGTAGCATACTCTATGCAGACATTCAGATTGTAGCATGAGCATTCATTCAACATATTGCTTCTTTTTTTGCCATATGATATTCCATTGTACAGATCTACCAAAATTTACTTTACCAGTCTCCTGTTGCTGGATATATCGGGTAATTTCCAAATTTTTGCCATGTCAGAACAATGCTTTAATTAGTAGTCCTGTGCAAATATAATTGTACTAATGTACAATGAATAATATTAGAATAAATTCCTAGAAGTAGAAGTACTGGAATAAAGATGATTTTACCTGGGTTTTTGGTAATTAGTGTCAACTTGTCCTCATTGCCTGTTGTAACAATTTTTATCCACTCCCCCCAACCAAATAAATGAGAGTGTCTTTTCCTCCAGAACCTCACCTATACAATTTGTTACTAAACATTTTCTCCCACTGTGATCATAACATTTATTTACAAGCATTGAAAAGTAAACTTTATCAATAAAAAGAGGAAATACGGGTGTCTACTGAAATAATGTTTTGTCCATGCTTAACTCCACAAAATGATAAATTCAAGAAATATTAAAGTGCTTTTGATGACTTTTTAAAAAAAATTAGAGAAGTTGTAGCTTTACCAAAAAATCATGCATAAAATGCAGATTACCCATATACCACCCTGTTAGTAACACCTTGCATTTATGTGGTATATATTTTTTAAAATTCATGAAAGAACATATTTAAAATTATACTATTAATTATAGTCCATCATTAACATTAGGGTTTGTGTTGTAAAGTCCTATGTTTTTTATTAATATTTTTCATTAGGGAAGTTGTAGGTTTACAGAAATATCATGCATAAAATATATAAAATACAGAGTTCCCATAAGCCACCCTATTATTAACACCTTGCATTTATGTGATATATTTGTTACAATTCATGAGAGACCATTTTTATAATTGTACTATTAACTATAGTCCATTGTTTACAGTAGGTTTCACTGTGTATACAGTCTTGTTTTTTCTTTTAATTTTTATTCTATTAACATACATACAACCTAGACTTTCCCCCTTTTAATCTCATTCATAGATATAATTCAGTACTGTTAATTACATTCACAATATTGTGCTACTGTGACCACCATCCATTGCCAAAACTTTACAATCAACCCAAATAGAAATTCTGTACAATTTAAGCATTAACTCCCTCTTCCCTACCCCCAACCCAGACCCTGGTAATCTATATTCTAGATTCTGAGTTTTCTTATACCAATTATTTCGTATCAGTGAGATTATACAATATTTGTCCTTTGGTGTCTGGCTTATTTCATTTCACCCAACATGATGTCTTCAGGGTTCATCCATGTTGTCACATGAACCAGAACTTCATTCCTTTTAGATGCTATAATATTCCATTGTATGTCTATACCACATTTTACTTATCCATTCGTTAGTTGCTGGACACATGGATTACTTCCATCTTTGACAATTGTGAATACTACCTCTGTAAACATTGGTGTGCAAATATCTGTTAGAGTCCCTGCTTTGAATTCTTTTGGTTATATACCTAGATGTAGGAGTACCAGGCCATATGGTAATTCTATACGTAGATTTCTGAGGAACAGAAAGCTTTTATTCTTTTTTTCTTGATTTCCAGCTCAGATTGCTCATTACTAGTGTGTAGAAACACTACTGATTTTTCTGTGTTGATCTTGAACCCCGCCACTTTGCTGAATTTGTTTATTAGCTCTACTAGCTTTGTTGTAGATTTTTCAGGACTTTCTATATATAGGATAATGTCATTTGCAAATAGTGAAAGTTTTATTTCTTCCTTTCCAATTCGGATGCCTTTTATTTCTTTTTCTTGCTTAACTTCTCTGGGTAGAACTTCTAGTACAGTGTTTGTGGCAGTTTGAAATTATTATATGAATCCTCAAAAAAGAAAGGTTATGTTTGTAAACTAATCTGTTCCTCTGTGTGTGATACCATTTGATTGCATTAGATTCAGTTGAGGGGTCTTTGATTAGATTTCTTGATGAGATCGATTTGCACTGGACTACATCAGTGAGGTATGACTAATGAGGGTTGAGTCTCTACCCCCTTGCTGGGTCTGATATAAAGGGACACACAGACAGACACAGAAAAAGGGAGCCGTCATGTTTGATGCTGCCATGTGAGAGAAAAGACTAGAGTTTTGCCTACAGCTGAGCTTCAAGGAGAGAAGTCCTAAGAGACAAGCCCCTATGCCAGGAGAGAGGACTATAGGATCCCTGAAGCACAAAGCCCCAAGAGGCTGGGCTCATGGAGCAGTTCAAGAGGAAACAGCCCAGAGAGTAAGGCTGAAACCTCGGCAGAAATCGGCAACCATCTTGCTTTACCACATGGCAACATGCTGGAATCAACAATAGCGGACTTTGTTGAGAAAGCATTGCTGCTGATGCATCGATTTGCACATTCCATGGTCTTGGAACAATACACTTTTACCCCAAATAAATCCTCATTATAAAAGACATCCCATTTATGCCACTTTGCATTGGCACCCCTTTGGCAAACTAAAACCATGTTGAGTAACATTGGTGACAATGGGCATCCTTGTCTTGTTCCAGATCTTACAGGGAAAGCTGCCAGTCTTTCACCATTGAGTATAATGTTAGCAGTGGATTTTTCATTGTGGCTTTTATCACGTTGATGAAGTTTGCTTCTATTCCTATTTTTCTAAGTGTTTCTATCAAGAAAGGATGCTGGAGTTTGTTGAATGCCTTTTCTGCATCAAATGAAATGATCATGTGTTTTTTCCCTTTGTTTCAGTAATGTAATGTATTACATTAATTGATTTTTTTTTGCAATAAATCCCAGTTGATCATGGTATACAATTATTTTAATGTGCAATTGGATTTGATTTACTAGTATTTTGTTGAGGATTTTTCCATCTATATTCATGAGAAATTAGTCTATAATTTTCATTTCTTGTATTATTATTATTTGTCTTTGGTATTAGGGTGATGTTGGCTTCAAAGAATAAATTAGGTAGTGTTTCCTCCTCTTCAGTATTTTGGAAGAGTTTGACCAGGATTGGTATTAATTTTTCTTGGAATGTTTGTTGGGATTCACCTGTGAAGCCATCTTGTCATCCACCTTTCTTTGTTGGGAGGTTTTAGATGACTGATTCAATCACTTTATTGTAATTGGTCTATTGAGATAACCTAGTTCTTCTAGAGTCAGTATAGGTTGTGTGTTTCTAGGAATTTGTCCATTTCATATAGGCTCTCAAATTTGTTGGCATACATTTGTTCGTAGTATGCTCCTACACTGATTTTCCAGTTCTCTGTCTGTTATTGACGTCCTGGTTCCTTCCACTGTGGTCAAAGAAGATGCTTTGTATAATTTCAGTCTTTTTTAATTCATTGAGACTTGTGTTATGACTCAATATGTGTTCTATCCTGCAGAACGAACCATGTACTCTTGAGATGAATGCATAGCCTGATATTTTGTGGTGCAATGTTCTGTATGTGTCTCTTAGGTCTAGTTTATTTACATATTATTCAAGTTCTCTGTTTCCTTATTGATCTTCTGTCTACATAATCTATCTATTGATGAGAGTGTGTATTGAAGTCTCCAGCTGTTATTGTAGAGGTGTTTATTTTTCCCTTCAGTTTTTTTCTTTATTAGAGAAACTGTGAGTTTACTAGAAAAGTTGTGGGTTTATGGAACAGGCAGGCATAAAATACAAGATTTCCATATACCACCCTATTATTAACACTCTGCATTGGTATAAAACATTTGTTATAATTGATGATACATTTTTATTATTGTACCATTAACTATAGTCCATGGTTTGACTTAAGGTTCACTGATTGTGTAGTGTAGTTCCACTGTTTTCTTTTTTTAAAGTTTTATTCTGTTAACATATGTACAATCTAACATTTCTCCTTTTAATCACATTCAGGTATATATTTTAGTGCTGTTAATTATGTTTACAGTGTTGTGCTGCCATCACTACCATCCATTATCAAAACATTTGCATCATTCCAAATAGGAATCTTGCACATTTTAAACCTCAATTTCCCATCCCCTATCTCCATCCCATCCCCTGGTAACCTAGATTCTGACTTTATGAGGTTGATTATTCTAATTATTTCAAATCAGTGAGATCATATAATATTTGTCCTTTTGTGTCTGGCTTATTTCACTCAACATGATGTCTTCCAGGTTCATCCATGTTGTGGCATGTATCAGGACTTCATTCCTTTTTACAGCTGAGTAATACTCCATTGTATGTATATATCACCTTTTATTTTATCCACTCTTCAGTTAATGGACACTAGGAGTGCTTCCATCTTTTGGCAATTGTGAGTAATACTGCTATGAACATCAGTGTGCTGGAACATCTGTTTGAGTCCCTGCTTTCAATTATGTTGGGGTTATACCTAGTACTGTGATTGTTGACTCATATGGTAATTCTTTATTTAGCTTTCTGAGGAACTGCCAAACTGTCTTCCACAGTGGCTGCACCATTTTACATTGCCACCAGCAATGAAAGAGTTTCCTGTTTCTTTGTATCCTCTCTAACACTTGTTATTTTCCAGTTTTTTAAAATAGCAGTCATTTTAATGGGTATGAATCGGTATCTCATTGTGATTTTGATTTGCATTTCTTTTTGCTTTCTGACCATTTGTTTATCTTCTTGGAAAGATGTCTATTTAAGTCTTTTGCCCATCTTTTAATTACTTAATATTTTGTCTTTTTGTTGTTGAGTTGAATTTCTTCTGTTTATAGGAGTTTGGTTGTCCCCTCTGTTTCCCAGAAGACAGGTCTCCCTCTCCCAGGTATATTTAGCCAGCAAGCCTTTGTCCCAGACTGCCCACCCCTGTAGTTTTTTACACTACTTTAATTGTCTCAAACTGATTTTGCCTGAATGGCAAATTCTTGGAAAAGGGGCTTGCCCAAGAGGACTTCCCCAAGTCAGTCTTTTCCAGTTGAAACAGGACCAGGGGCTTACGAAGAGGGTGATGACTGGCTCCAAAGTGCCCTACGGGGGTGAGGGGGGGAGGATGAGGAAGGGTGCCAAGAGCTCCTTCCATAGCTTCCCAAAACTGAGCTCTCCTGGTCTGCCTATCAATTGCAGCCCTTCAACTAACTGTTTCTGCAGCCCTGAGGAAGCAGTGTCTTTAAGTCTCCTCTACCACAGCCGTTTGTTGTGTTGAACAATGGCTCCTTTCAGAGCAAGGCCCCCAGTGATCCAAATTTGCTAATCAAAATCTGTGATCAGTGATTGGCAGTGTGTACCCCTGGCCTTGGGGAAGAAAATGTTTATGTCCCTTTCTGCCACCAGGAAGCTAGCTAAGGACTGGACTTCATGGGGACCTGCTGCAAGAGTGGGGGATTGGCACTGGTAGCCACTGCAGAGAGGGCAATTGTTTTTTACCATATTTTATCAGCCTCTTCCTCCTGCTTTTTCCTGGATGCTGTACAGTATTCTTCTGGCCTCTGGAGTTTCAAAATAGTTGTTTCAGACAGTTCCTGCCTGAATAATATTTGGTGGAAGGACTGAGTCCTGGAGCTCCCTACTCCACTATCTTGTCACATCTCCTTTCTCCTTTTACTGGTGTTTGCCTCGAGTATTTCAGAGCACTGTAATTAGGTGCATAAATATTTTCTTTTTGTTGCTTCTTGGTGGCTGGACCATTTTATTAATATATAGTGTCTTTCTTTGTCTCTTGTAACAGCTTTTGACTTAAGGTCTATTTTGTCCACTATTAGTATAGCTACCCCAGCTCTTTTTTGGTTACTATTGCATGGAATATTTTTTTCCATCCTTTCACTTTCAACCTATTTGTGTCTTTGGGTCTAAGGTGAGTCTCTTGTACACAACATATAATTGGATTATGTTTTTTTAATCCATTCTGCCAATCTGTGTTTTTGGATTGTGGAATTAATCTATTAATATTCAGTGTTATTACTGTAAAGGCAGTACTTACTTTAGCAGCTTTGTTCTTTGGTTTTTATATATCATACCTATTTTGTCTCTCTTTTCCTTTATTTCTTCCCCCTTTTTCATATAGTTGATCTTTTTTGATGTATCTGACTAACCCTTTTCTCATTACTGTTACTGTATATTTTTAAAATACTTTTGTTATGGTTACCCTGAGGTTTGTATTATACAACATATATCTATAATCTACTAATTTGAAAAGATACCTACTCAGCTTCAATATTATACACATTCTCTGCTCCCATTTTCTTCTGTTTCCCTTCTTAATGTTGTTTTTTTCCCCCACATTATCTCTTTTTATTTTGTGTGTCCATTAGCAGGAAATGGTACTTTTCTTGTTCAGTTGTATTCTGACTTTTATAGGAATCAAAGAGTAGAGTTATATATTGAAAATACAGTAGTATTGGGTTTTGCATTTACCCTTTTAATTACCTTTACTAAATATCATCACTTTTTCAACTGCTCCAAGCTAGTCTCTCCTGTCTTTTCCTTTCAACTTATAGAACTCCCTTTAGTAAGTTTTGTAGGGCAGGCCTTTTGTTGAAGAAATATCTCAGTTTCTGTTTATCTGTGAATATTTTAAACTCTTACTAATTTTTGAAGGACAATTTTGCCAGATAAAGAATTTTTGGATGACAGGTTTCCTCTTTCAGTCTGTTAAATATATCATACCACTGGCTTCTCACCTCCTTGATTTCTGATGAGAAATCAGCACTTAGTTTTACTGATAATCCCATGTGTGTAACAAATCACTTTTCTCTTGCTGCTTTCAGAATTCTCTATCTTTGGCTTTTGACATTCTGATTAGTATGTGCCTCAGAGTAGGTCTATTAGGGTTTATTCTGTTTGGAATATGTTGCACTTCTTGGACATGTATATTTATGTCTTTTATAAGAGTTGGGAAATTGTCACCCATTATTTACTAAGTATTCTTTCAGCCCCCTTTCCCTTCTTTTCTCCTTCTGGGTTATCCATGATGTGTATGTTTTTATGCTTCAAACTGTCACTCAAGTCCCTGAGACACTGTTCAATTTTTTCTATCCTTTTCCCTATCTATTCTTCTGATTATATGAGTTCAATAATTCTGTCTTCTAGTTTACTGATTCTTTCTTCTGCCTATTCAAATCTACTGTTGTTTGTCTCTAGTGTATTTTTAATCTCCATTATTGTACCTTTCATCCCCATCAATTCTATGATTCTTTTTAAACTTTTGAATTCTTCATTATGCCTACACATTGCCTTCTTAATATCCTTTACCTCTATATCCACCACTAGTTTATTTCCCATATTTTCCTTCATCTCCTTGAATTGATATGAGATTTGTTTGAACTTCTTTGATTAGTTGTTCCAAATTCTTTGTCTTTCCTGAAGTTTTAATTTGCCCCCTTTACTTAATCATATATTTCTGTTTCTTAGTATGGCTTGTAAGTTTTTGCTGAGGTATGGGCATCTTATTATTTTGATGTGTTAACTCTAAAGATCAGTTTCTCCCTCTTGCCTAGGTTTTATTGTTGTTTGGTTTTGTGTTAAGACTTTTCTTTGATGCTTGGTTTAACTTTTCTAGACCTTTAGAATAGCCCATGTTTAAATGTTCATCAGCTTTTCTCAGCTCTTCTGTACCCAATTCTTGTCCTAGATATGCAGTACAATTTTTAAGATTGACAATTTTTTTGTGCAATTGTTTCACCTCCAGGAGATATCTTCCTTTTCTCTGGTCCTTCTCCAAGAACCTTGATGTGTTCTTTTACATTTTGTGCAGAATTTTATCCCCACCTCCTAGGATTTGTTTAAATTCTCTCTCTCACTCAGTGTCCCCTTTTAATTACACTTTTCAATTCTGGGACCCCTCCTGTCTTACAGAAGTTCTGTTCCCTTCCCCAAGGCTTTTCTGCCTTCAGTTTCTTCCCCAATAGGGTATTGTGTCTTAGGGAGCCAGAAAGGGTCAATCTAGAAAAGACCCTTTTGCACTTAGATGTCCAGCAAACAGAGACTGGATTGAGTGTGTGCACTTCTTGCCAACAGTTCTGCCATGGTCTTTTCTTATCCTGGGGGCACTTTTGTATGTGACACTCTTAAGCCACTGTGGTCTTCCCTGGGTCTCTGTGGACATGAGTCCCTGTGCTTGGATATCCATGGGGTTCTAACTTGCTGCTATGAGTGGCTCTATGGTCTGCCTCTGTGGCAGGAGGGACCTGGTCTACACTGCACTGTGCAACTCCCAAGCTGTGCTGGATGAAATGTGGGGGTGAGGTCCAGACTGGATTTTATTTTCTATTTCTTTGATTCAGCATTTATGGAGTCAGTCCTTCTCCAGTCTCTATCATCCTTTAGAGTTCCAAACAAGTGGGATTTGTTGTTTTATTAATTGTTTCTGAGGGGAGGCTTTTCCAAGGGATGTCTTATGTCACCATTTGCTGTCACTCCTGTTACCAAACATTTTGACCTTTGCCATTCAAAGAAGTGAAAATGATATATTTAAGTTTTTCATCTTCTTTTCTCCTAGTAACAAGTTTGTGCATCTTAACTTATATTTAGAAGTTATTCTTAATTATTTTTCTGTAAACTGGTCATAGTCTTTGCCATTTTTTCTACTGTACCATTGTTGTTTCTATTGTGTGGTATTATACAGGGAAATTAGCTCTTTGTTCATAATATAAATTGTAAGTATTTGTACCTCAGTTTCATGTTTTTTTTTTCAAGGTTAACCTTGTTTTGATGGATTTTTGATGTGGATATTTTTATTTAATATAATATAATTAGTTTTTCACCAGCCTGACCTTTATGGCCTTGGGATCTGTGTCATATTTAGAAAGGCCTTTATTATTATCAGGTTTTTAAATTCCCCATGGTTTCTTCTACTACTTTTATTGTTTCATTTATTTCTATATTTTTGTTTCCTTTTATTTCCCGTAATGTAACTGAAATTCATGTTGGTGTGAAATAAGATGTATGGCTGCAACTCTATCATTTGGGATGGTTATCCAGTTGACATATCACCATATATTTGTTGGAGTTAGTATTTCAAACCCTTTTGAAATATTATCTTTACTACTAAACTTGTATTATGTATTTGGATCAATTAATCTGTTCTATTTGATTATCTATTAACCACTAGCAAAGCAGACAAGTAGTGTTGGTATTCTGTGATGTAGAGTCACTAACAAACCAATCCTCCATTTAAAAGGTTTTATTTTCTAATCAACAAAAATGTATTCAACTAGCAAAGAGAATTATAAATTAAAACAGTAAAAAATGAGATAGGTTATCACAGAAGCGGAAGAAATTATATCCAGGGCCGGCAAGGATGCAGGGAAAAGGTACTTTTGTACATTGCTTGATGATATTAGGAAAATCATTTGGCAGTACCTGTGAGAACTTAAAATGCACATACTCTTTGGTGAATCCAGTGTACAAAAGTAAAGTATGATATGTAATACTTAAACACCAATGTCTATAGGGGCAAAGAAAAAAGTATGATATTGCATTTGTTAAAATGGAACATGTGTCTTAAGGTTCTCTATTGACATTAAGTCAAGTGTTTTAACATGAAGATTGAAGGTGATGCTAATGGTTGATTTTAAACTCTAATGTTCTGTAATAATTTATCTAATTATTTGGGGGCTTTTGCTTAGAAATAAACTTTAATTTTGTCCAACAAAGAGAGGTATATTGAACCTTAGGTATATTGAGACTGCCTTACCTCTGACCTGGTTTCACGAAAAGCATCACTTGCCTTTTCTTCTTCTTCTTTTATTTTGCAGTTCAAGTAAGAAAGAAAGAAGAAAAAAGAAACAAAACTTTGGTGAAAATAGCGCTGGCATCATAGTTCCTGTAGAATAGGGAGAAAACTGAAGTAGACATTTGGACTGTGAATGATCCCTTCTCTAAGTAGAAAGGACAGAGGTCTCTGGAGGATCATAAGGACATGGACAGAGTGGCCTGAAACAGGATTAAATGGAAGAAAAAGGAAGCACAAGGAAGTATGAAAAGTCAGAGAATGACAGAGATAGTAATTTTTGGTGAGGGAGATTATGAGCTGTGATGTGAGTAACCAGCAGAAAATATATGCTGATGAAGGAGATGTCAGCCCGGTAAAGAGAGAAAATGGAACAAATTTTCTACAAGGAGTCAGGAGACCATTTGTAAACTGATTCTTAAAAGTCTGAAACACTGCAACACCTCTACTGAAAATGGTGTGTGTGTGTACTTGTGGGAAGAGCAGGGGTACAGGTTGGAAAGTAGTTTGCTGTGGCCTCAATTGTCTAGTAATATACCAATGCCCTGTGTTGAAAGTATGTCTGTCAATAGAGTTTGCTACTCTAAGTGAGATATTTTGTACATTTTGGATGGTCTGGCCTAAGGGCAAAGCAAAAAATATTCTGGGCTTGGCAGACAGTTCGTATATGTGGGGATGATTTCCAATCTTCTAATGAGAAACAAGGGACATCATTATATACAGTTTCAATATATACTAACTTATTCAGTGAATAGATATCTATATGACTTGAGATGGACAATCATAGTCACATACATCTACCCTAAGTGATACCAGAAATATTTTTTGGGAGGGGAGAATCATTTATCGAAATTATTTGCAAGCCCTGAGCCATTCAACAAAATAAAGTAGCACCCAGTGATGTGCTTTCCCCCCAAAAAAGTGTACAGACTAGAGCTTTTGTGGGTGGTTCTTATTGGAAAGATCTGAAAAATTCTTTCTCTAGTTTCGTGTGCAAAGAAAAATATTTAAAAAGAAAGGAAAGTAAGGAGGGAGTGAGACAGGGAAATTTAATAAGAAAATATAATTGACTGAAACTTAGGCACTTTTGGAGAAGTGTTTCTTACCAAGAGTAAGATTGTTAGATTCTCTAGTAAAAATAGCAATTAAGCACATTCTGTCCCATGAATTGTTATACCAGCCTAGTTTCATGTTATTTGTCAGCTACTTCCAAATGATAGGTGTCAATTAATTTGCCCCAAGCTTAAAATATTTTAAATATGAAAAGTGTTCCCATTATTTCAAACCTTCCCAGTGGTATTTATTTCTTATATATATTTTTGAATTCAAAATGATCTATGTTGGTTAATAAACCCCTCTGAGGCTGATGTCTTGGTCTTTGTTCAAAAATCTATGAGCTCAACCCTATTTCCATAGGGTCTGGGGTCAGATTTCGTGTTCTTGAGAATGAATTCTGATAAGATGCAGATGTGCTTTTGCTATCAGTCTCCCGTACAACACCCCCTGCTCTATCCTGGCCTTGATCCCAAGATCCCTAGTGGCTACCCACTTCTAAACAAATAACAGGAGCATCAACAGGCTAAATTTAAACCTGCCTCAGTGGAGAGGGAGTTCCAGCCAGGCCTGACAGCAAAGAGATCATGACTGAGAGTGGAAACTCACATCTGCCAAGCCTCCGATTTCCCCAAAAATATTAATAGCCCAGCCAAGGACTCAGAAGATGGAAAGTGGCCAGCGAAGAGGATAAAGGAGGAAGCCATGGAAAGAAATGGCTGGATGAGGCCAAAAGATAAATGGTAGCTCGTCCTGACAGCCTTAAAGGTCTAATTGTGTAATTTTTCTAAATTAGAGTCTTTGCATTTGTGAGCTAGCCCTAAAACTACAACTTGTTTAGTCCTTCCCTTTCTAAGCCTAGGAGGTATACCCTGGTTATCATAATCCTGCCTGCCCCTCCCCCCACCCCCACCCCCACCTGCATGCTGATAGAATGGACAGACAGATTGGATGGGAACCAGGACAGAATTTCACCACATTTGTAGCATTGGAATAGTAAGCTATAAATTGTAATTTTTTTGTGAGTATATATTTTAAAGGCTAATAAAAAATAGAGTAATGTGACTAAATCCTAATAGGCAATTAGACTCTTTTTTTCAATGAAACAGATAGAAACTTACCAGAATTATTTAATTAATATGGAAAAGAACACTTCTAAACATAATAACAATGGATAGGATTAACCACATAACTCTGTCTCACAGAAACACTGGGCAACTTCAACAATCAACAATAAAGTCAAGATTAAGAGAATTTTCTTATATACATAGGATATAGCATTTTGCAACATATAAAATAACATTAAGGAAAATAGACTTCAAAATTTCGTGTATAGTTTTCATATAAAAATATGGAAAAAGTACCTTGAAAGGATCTAGTAGGTAAGTGGCAAAATTAAGGGTGAAAAAAGTAAAATGAAAATATTTCTAGGAAAAAGACTGAGTTAAGCTAACTTTTTCTTAAGAACTGACTTTATCGTTAAAATTCTTTTTTCTTATCTAACTTTGCATAACAGACCTAACTAATAACCAGCTAATACTTAATGCTCCTCAACTCCAAACAAACAAAAACGACCCAAGCTTGTGTGCAGGTTTTATGGAACTGAACAGATGTCTGAAGCAGCTGACAAGACAGAAAATGCCTTATAGCAGATAACAATACAGAACACACTGTTTAGAAATGTCTTGTCTCACTTTGCTCTGCCAGCAAGTTCAGGGAGTTAACAATCAAAACTGCCTCATGTATTTAAACTTTGTGCAGTGGGTCATATAAACATTCTTTGAGTTAAATGGTGTAATAGATCTAAAAATCTCTTATCCGCATTCTCTTCTCTCTGAGATTTATCACGCTGTGATACAAATACCGGCAGTATTTTACAACACAATGAACTTGGCTTTTTCTAAAGCCAGTAACTTGCTGATTCCTGGAAATCTAGAGAGCTATAAAAGGGCTATTGGACACAATCTTGGGGGGGGGGGGGCTTTTAGAAGTGCATCCTTAGAATACATTTTAAATTACAATAGGATCATATTTCTAATCCTAACAATTCTGAATATACATAAATATTCATATAAGAGATGAAGTATGCCAAAAGTCTGTGTCCAGGGAAACTATTCAACTCTGACAGGTAGCCAACCCAGAAAACTTGTGATATTTATTTATCTTTATCTGTTTGCTTCTATTTTACTATCCTTTTGGGGCATGGGCCAGGGAGTTAGACGTTAGAGATGATGACTAAAAAATTCTAGTAATTTCATTGTTGCCCTAAAGCAATATGTCATTGTCAATCACACCTCTGTCTATTGCACTCTTGCCTATGTCAGAAGTGGCCCTCTGGGGAATTTCATGGTTGCTGGGGGTTCTTACCCTCCCCCCCCCTTTTCCTTTTTCTTCATTATTCGAAGTGTGATGTCATCACTGCTCTATTAGCTTTTCCATGACAATAAAAGCACATTACCATAAAAGAAATGTTCCCGTGCTCATTACCAGGGAAGTGACTCAGTTCAGGATTTGCCTTTTCTCTATGTCGGCCACCCTTGCCTGCCAGGTCTGTCTCAGAGGAGTCCTGGAAAATGAAGACATCAAACACTCTGTTGGGATCCAGTGGCATTCCTCTCTTCAGTCCCTACAGAGTGGGCCTGAAAAGCAAGTCTCCACTTATTTTGGTTCTAACAAAGGCAAACAATGGGTGGCTGTGTGCAAAGCCTTTTTTCCTATTGGATCTATAGGCATTATCCAAGGAAGCTCCATTCACAGGAGGATAATGCACAGGGCCTCTCTCCTTGCTTCGATTATAGCTCACTCTATCTTAGGCCTCCTCTCATTTTCTTTCTGGCCATTTTAATCCTTTGGCTTACAGAGTTACCCAAGAATTAAATAAACTAAATTAGAAGAAAATGTGATGTCTCCAAGACATGGAATCCTAAGATAAAGATGTCTTGTTTTTTCTCTACCACATATAATCTGTATTTGTGGGAAGCATCTTTGGTAGGGGCATTGGGAATGCTCTTCATTCTGAATCCTGGGTGGAATCCTGGGAAGCAGTCACCCTCTTCTAAAGTCATATGTTCTCTGTCAGATATTTCCTCAAAGTTTTTACTTTTAATTTACTCTCATTTGGCAACCATTCTCTTTGTGGGGAAGGAAAGTTAATTTTTAGAACTAAAAAGTTCATTTTTGCCCCTATAAAAGCTGTAATGACATTTTTCAAGGATATCTCTTATTACGTATTTGAATTTTAAAAGCTTGTGCATTGAGTCCTGAAATTACTGGTAGAAATGAATGCATGTGCTTTGACAGTTCACAAAGATCATGAAGTTTGTAGGTTTTTGGCAACCTTGAATCCATTGTTAGATTTATTGCATTAACTGACTCGATATAAAAAGAACTACAAGTGTATGCTCAATAGGTGATTGTAGAAGGTTACGTGTCCATTAGCTGATGCAGTAAATAATAGATAATTATAAACTGGAGTTTATAAACTGGAAATTGAAAAAAATAATAGCAATCCAGAATTTGGTCAAGGCTATTACTGACTTAATTTTAACTCTGCATACCAGTATCTCTTAGAGTATTTTCTGAACTCTTGATTGTTAATATAATAAATTCTTAATTATTTAAATGCAAATTATGGAGTCCACATGTTTAGCAAACCCTAGGTATGTCTTTTTCCTATTGTCATTATAATTTTAGATTTGATCTTTTCAACAAAGAAAGAATGACCCTGGATGTTTGATAAAATTATGATCACACAATTCACACTTGGCATTTCTTGTTATTTCTATAAAAATTAGGATAAAGAAGAAATTTTTAATGTAGATTATAAATTTTCTGGGAAATATAATTTATCTTTCATAGTTTGGTCATCTTCTTTAAATGTTTAAACTTTGTGCTAAGAAAAATCAGGATATATCATTTGTAAAACTTAATTTTAAAAATGGTGCCTATTTTTATAATGCATAATTAATTTGTTGTTCCCCAACAAAATTTTGGAAAGAAGCAATGAAATAAATATGTCATTAGCTTGAAATGCTACTGTTTTTCACATGTGGAAAACAAATTAATCATAAAGATACAATTTTTTTTGTTAAAGTAAAAAAAGAAGATGGTTTATATTGGTTGCATATTAGAGAAGCCCATTTCAAAATAGCTTAATCAAACAATAACAACAAAAAGAAATTTATTGACTCAAGTAACTTTGAAGTTCTTGGATGAAACTTGCTTTAGTCCAGGCTGGTACAGAACATCAAACCCTGCCTTCTACCTCTCAGCAGTCCTTCTGGTTTTGTATTGCCCTCATGGTCTTCTACTATCGAATGACATGCAGCCAGGAAAGGCGACAACTGGCAGCTGCAGATTTACATCATCCTAATTTTTCATCTTCAGAGAAAGAGAATTTATTTCTCTTAAATCACTAAATCGGTACCAATATATCAGTATCAGGAAGCATTTGATTGGGCCACATTACATTGTCCAGGAGAAAAGAGTTCTGTGACTGATCAGGCTTGGGTCATGTGATCTCTTTTCTGGTGTAGAAAGACAGTTTTAACACTGGAAGAAGATGGGGGCAACAGTGTGCTGAGCAGCCTAATCAAAGAGAGTATCTTACGATAGTTATATTATGAATCTGAATTAATTGTGAACAATTAGAAAGAATATTTACTTATAAATTACTTGCCCCTCTGAGTTCTTCTTTGCCATAGGACATCAGAATAAGATTCACCACTTAGATAAGTATTTAGTAGTGTCTCAAACTTAACATGCCCAAAACTGATCCCCAAATCTCTTCTTCTCATAATCTCCAGTTTTGTAAATGGCTATTTAGATGAAAAATAATTTATGCATTTTTTACACCTTTCTTTCCTCATTTCTAATTCATCGGAAAAATATTTTGGCCCTATGGGTAAAACATATCCAGAATCTAATGATATCCCACCATCTGCATCACTACTCTGCTCACCTAAGATATCATCTCATTATTGTAATAGCCTCTATTGGTCTCCCTGCTTCCATCATTGATCCCTACAATTTGTCCTCCACACAGAAGCCAAAATGAACAGAGATAGACATATACATATATGACTATGCCCATTCTCAATTTCTTTTTTTTTTTTCTCTTCTCTAGCATTTGTATTTCTCACTGATATATTGCAATAGCTTTCTAGGGCTGGATGGTTTAAACCAATAGAAATTTATTGTCTCACAGTTATGGAGGCTGTGAGTCCAAAATTAAGGTGTTGACAGGGTCCTGCTCCCTCAAAGCTATTGGAGAGACTCCTTCCTTGCTTTTGATGGTTTTGCCCATAATACTTGGCATTATCTACTGTTTCTGCCTGTTCCTGTGTCCAAATTTTTCTTCTTCTTATAAGAACAACAGTTATATTTCAGTACAGCCCACTCTAATCCAGTTTGGCCTCATCTAAACTAATCACATCTTCAAAGATCCTATAGCCAGAGAAGGACACATTCATGGAACTATAGGGGCTTGAACATATCTTTTTGGAGTACACAATTCAATCTATAACATGCTTGAATGGAGAAAACTTTCTGCCTTAATCTGTTTTGGTTTGTATTTATTTATTTGCTCCAGCAAGTAAGCATGCTCTTGTATTCATTACTCTTGGGTGATCAAAGAAAAGTAGAGGAGCATGGAAACAAATATGAAGGGAAGAACCTAGTGGAGCCACACAGTTTTTTGCTCTTTATAAAGGACTTAGGTTATGATATTGTTTATAAGGCTGATCTATCTAGTTATCTCTCTTTAATAAACAGGAAATATGGTCAAACCATTATCATAGCTGCTCTACTCCTACAACTCTGAGGGATTTTTCAATATAAGCCATTGTTAACATAAGCTGGTATCATGTATAATGTTAAAGGCTAATGAAATGATTTTAAAAATGGATCATCTTTCTTACTCTCCATTTCTCCATTTATCATTGCTCTTATCTTCTGGTAGACGTTGTCTACATGGTTAACAGAGAACTGACAACCTTGTGCACCCATGTAATTGCTATAATTTGTTACAGCTAACTGACCATTTCCCTGTGTGGACTAGTTTGGGCTTTACATATGGCATATGTTAATCCATAGCAGCATTTCCAAGAATGTTGATTTATTAGCTTTGCAGAACTCTTTATATGTCTAATCTCATCCAGCCTCACAAATTGCCAAATTATACCCTTTTCTTTTTCCACCCAGTGAGTGGTCTGCTGTTTCTATTTCCCCAATGCTTTTAAATTATCCCTCAGTCTTTGCTTTTGAGAAGTTTTACTATGATGTATTTAATGTGATTTTCTCTTTATTTATCCTGATCAGAATTTGTAAGGTTTCTTGACTCTAAGGTCTGATATCTTTTGACAGTTTTGGAATATTCTCAGCCAGTATCTGTTCAAATATGATCACTGCTTGTTTTCTTCCTTTTCTTCCAGGGCTCCAATGAAGTTTCTTACTGGAACATTTTACTGTGACCCCTATGTTTCTTACCCTCTTTTGCATACTTTCCAAAATTTTTGCCCTCTGAGTCAGTCCATGGATTATTTTAGAGTTCAATGATCCTATCTCCAACTATTAAACTCATATATTGAATTTCTAATAATTGCATTTTTAGTTCCAGAGTTCCATTTGATTCTTAAATTCTATATCTTACCACATTTTTTCTTGAAACTATTTATCAGAGTTTCTATCTGATAACTTCAGTAACTGGGCCATCTTTAGTTCTGTTTATTTTTTCCCTCTGTGTCCTGTTTCTTTGTATGCCTAGTACTCTTTACTCAAATAATTAATGTTGTATAGGAAAAAATATAGAGGCCCTGAATGGTATTATCTTCCTCTAGAGAATTCACTCTCCTCTGGCATGTGATAGGGCCCTACTCTATCTATCAACACTAGGTAGAGTTTTCATAAGACCTTCAAATTCTGATTCTCCTCAATATGGTTTGGCCCTCCAGGTATCCTAAAGAAGAGGCTGGAGCCTTTATTTTGGCTCCTCCACTCATTAATTCTTCAGAATCATGAGATAGTCAAAAGCTTCACTCTATTTTTCAGAGACTTCCTGCTCAACTTCTAGTCTTTTGCCCTTGAACAGACTAAGAATTTGGCAAGTGTCTGAAGAGAATATCCACTAGAGATGGGCTCACTTCTTGTCAGTTCCTTCTTTCCAAGATATTGGGCAACAGGTTCTAGAAGCTTTGTACCCTTAAACTCCAAGTTTTGTTTTTCCATTCCCTTAAGGTTGCCAGAAGCTCTGCTGGCTTCTCTGTCTCCTAGCTGAGGCCCTCTGTCTGGGTTGTCTAAGTCTTGTTCTACACCAAAGAACTAGCCTATACCCTTGGGGGAAATTCAACTTTCAGAATCACACATCTCTGCATTGGCCACCCTTCTGGGATCCTACTCTCTCAAATGAGAGAGTTGCCTCAGAAGCTCTCTGATGCCTACAAAAATACTTTTAAAAAAAATATCTGCAGGGATTCGTGTTCCCCATTCACTTTTGGAAACTACTGAATGTGGTATCAAAAAAAGGCATGAATTAAATTCTCCAGTCTTTTCCTGCCTTTGATTTGATGTGTTTGGTATAGGAACTGCATAGGTAACAGTGTGTTTAAAAAAAATTTTTTTTTTCTTACTTGCTTTTAGTGGAAGTACTACTTCAATTAGAAAGGGAATTCTGCGATTAACTATCTACTTAATATTATATTTTGGGGGGTAACTTCTCAATGTTTCCCTTCTATTAGTCTAGATCAGCCCAATCCAATAGAAATAAATGGAAGCCACGAATGCAATCATGTATGTGATTTTAAATTTTCTAGTAGCCACATTAATAAAAGTAATGAGAAACGGGTGAAATTAATTGTAATAATATATTTTATTTAACCCAATTGCTCTCAAATATTATCATTACAAATGCAATTAATATAAAAATATTAATGAGATATTTTACATCCTTTTTTTTCTCAAACTAAATCTGAGAAAATATGGTATGCATTGTACACTTAGATCTCAATTTGGACTAGTCATTTCAAGCACTCAGTAACAATATGTGGCTAGTGGCTACTGCATCCAACCATGCAGCTCCAGATAGACAAAAAGATTTGCTTATTATTTTCTTTAACTTTCTTAGTAAGCTAGGAAAAAAAAGGACAGAATTTATTGAAAACTTTCATTTACATAGAATTTAAATGATCTAAAATTTAAAGGTGCACAAATGAAAATTTTCTTTTGAACACTTAAAAAAATATTTTTGGATAACTATGTGCTATGGAATGGCTAATTTTTAAAAAATGGAAAATAAGTGTTGGTGAGGATGTGGAGAAATAGGAACCATTGTACGTTTTTGGAATGTAAAATGGTGCAGATGGGGAAAATTTCTAGGTACATACATCAAAGAATTGAAAGCAGGGACTCAAACAATCTTTTGTGCATCAGTGTTCATAGTATGATTCACAATAGCCAAAAGGTAGACACAACCCAAGAATCCATCAACAGATAAATGGATAAACAAAATGTTGTATGTACATACAATAGAATATTATTCAGCAGTACAAAGGAATGAAATTCTGATACACATTACAACATGGATATATATGTTAAATGGACTAAATCAGATGCTAAAGGATAGATAGTGTATGATTTCACTTACGTGAAATAACTAGAATATGCAAATTCATAGAGAAAGTAGATTACATATTACTAGGGTGGAGGAAAGGGGATGGGGAGTCAATGCTTAAGGGGTACACTTTCTGTTTGGGACGATGGATGTCTTGGTAATGAATGATGGTGATGGTAGCACAACATTGTGAATGTAACTAATGGCACTGAATTGTATGCTTGAAGTTGGTTAAAATTTGAAATGTTATGTTGTATATATATGTTATCACAAAAAAATATGTTTAAAATATACTTTTGGAAAAACTCAGATCAATCCTTATTTCATAATGTTTTTTATCTGCTTTACATCCCTGTGAGTTAGATAAGCCATATATGTAGGTAGAATTATTAGACTAGGGCAATCTACTCTGTGGTGTGAAATCACACCTCTGGGCCTGAAATATTAATCCCGTGTGCCCCTTGTCCCCTTCACCCTTGCCCCAACTTGCTCAGAGTTGCTTCCATGTTTGACAGATGGCAAAGGAAACCTCCAGAATTAAATAGCAATTTTAGAGGTAACACAGCGACTTAAAGTCTAACAAAGAGAAAAATAGGGTTTTCCTTGCTTTCTTTCTTATAGGAGTGAAAAGTGTCTTAGTTTCTGAGGGCTGCTAAAACAATATAACACAAACTGGGTGGTTTAAAACAACAAGAATTTATTGTCTCATTGTTCTGAGACTAGAAGTCCAAATTCAAGGTGTAGGCAGAGCCATGCTCCCTCAGAAGCCTATAGGGAAGAATCCGTTCCATGCCTCTCTCCTGCTTTTGTTGATGGCTGGCAATCCTTAGCATTCCTTGTTTTGTGGCAACATAACTCCAATCTCTGCCTTCTCCAACTTCACATGGCTGTCTTCTCTCTTTGTCTCTGTGTGTGTGTCCAATTTTCTCTTTCTTCTAAGGGCTCATTCAGATTGGACTAAGGCTCACCCTAATCCTGTTTGGCCTCATCTTAACTAATCACATTCTTAAAGATTCTATTTCCAAATAGGGTCACATTCACAGGAGCAGAGATTAGGACTTGAACATATCTTTTCAGGGGAAAAAAATTAAACCTGTAACAGATGGTTATACAGGGTGAATGAGTATTAAAGCAATGGGCAATGGAAGATAAGAGGAAAATTAAGACTGGTGAAGACAAACTGCCCAGTGACAATTGCTAATATTTTTTGGGTACCTGTTTTGCCCCAGACCTTGTTGTAAGATTTTTACATTGATTAAGTCTTATATCTTCAAAACAATCTTTAATATAGGTATTATAATTCTTCTCAACCACATTTTACAGGTAAGGAAATCAAGGCACAGAAAAGGTAATTTATTTAAAATCCCACATCAAATGAAAGGTGAAATTCAAATTTTAACTTAGACTGACTCATTCCAAAGTCTGAATCCTGAATGACTACTCTATACTGTCTCCTGCACATAACATACAATTTTACCTTGACTTACACTGGTTAAAGTTTGTGGCCTATAATATCCTAGGTAATACATCACATAGAGATGTCAGAATGAATTTAGATCACCTGTAAATACCTATTAGGGATTATTTGAATTATTACATTTTATACTTATAATTTCAAGGAGTATTTGAATTTCACAGGCAGGGAAAAAAAAAA
>JAQZBX010008127.1:0-48810 GCA_029593785.1 Cabassous unicinctus | reverse complement strand
TTGTACAATTAATATTACAATTATCTTTTTTTTTTAACCTCTTTCACTTTCTTTTGCTCTAATATTTTTCATTCAAGAGAACATAGAAAACAGCAAAGAATTAGAATAAGAAGAAAACAGTGTCAAAAAGAAAACTTAACACACACACAAAAACAGCAGCTAAATAAAAACTTAGAGGAAAGAGAGAAGTTAATCAACTGAATAAACCCATCAAGATAAAGAGATGACTAGACATCAACAAAAAAATTTAAAACCATACTAAAAGACAGGAAGACATGGTCCAGTCCAATGAACAAATTAAAAAGCAAGAAGAGATACAGAACATTGAACACCTAATCAAAGCTGTCTAAACAAATATCATGGACCAACTTAATGAAGTAAAGGAAGATAATAAGAATTTTAAGAAGACACTGGGAAAACATACTGAAGAAATTATAAACATACACAAAAAATTAATGGATATAATGGTGGTGAATGGCATGATCCAAGAAATCCAGAAGACACTGGAAGCACAGAAGATTTGAACAGGCAGAAGAAAGATTTAGTGATGTGGATGAGAGTGCATCTGAAATCAAACAGATAGTAGAAAAGATAGATTAAAAGATGGACAAAATCAAGCAGGGTCTTACGGATTTGAATGACAACACACAACCTACAAATATACACATTATAGGCATCCCAGAGGGAGAAGAAAAGGGAAAGAGGGTACAAGGATTGTTGTAGGAAATAATGCCCGAAAACTTCCCAGCCTTATTGAGGGAGATGGCATACATGTTCAGGAAGGGCTACACACCCCAAGCAGTATAAATCCCAATAAGCCTACTCCAAGAAATATCCTTGTAAAACTGTCCAATGCTCAAGACAAAGAGAAAATACTGAAGCCTGCAAGAGAAAAGAGAACCATCACATTCAAGGGAAGCTTCATAGGATAAAGTGCTGATTTCTCATTTAAAACCATGGAGGCAAGAAGGCAGTGGTATGACATAGTGAAGGTAATAAAAGAAAAAAAAGTCCAACCAGGAATTCTCTATCCAGCAAAGCTGGCATTCAAAAATGATGGAGAGTTCAAAATATTCACAGATAAACAGTAATTAAGAGAGTATACCAATAAGAAACCTGCCCTTTAAGAAATACTAAAGGGAGTTCTGAAGGTTGAAAAGAAAAAACAGGAGAGAGAGAGAGTCGGAGGAGAGTGTAAGAACAACTAAAGGGACAAAAAGAAAATAATATATCATCTGACATATATAAACCCCAAGAAAATCTGGCTTATATAAGTAATTCCTTGAGAGTAATAAAACTGAGTGTTAATGGATTAAACTAAACAGTTAAGAGACACAGATAAGGAAAATATGACCTATCTATATGCTGTCTAAAAGAAACCCACCTTAGACCCAGGATTCAAGGAGGCTGAAAGTGAATGGCCACAAAACAATTTTACAAGCAAACAATAACCAAAAAAGGGCAGGAGTAGCTATATTAATATAAAAAGAAAAAGATGAAAAATGATTGTCAGAGATGAAGACAGACACTATATATTAGTAAAAGGGGTAATCTTTCAAGAAGAAAGAACTATCATAAACATTTATGTACCTAACCACGACACCTCAAAATACATGAGGGAAACACTGAAAAAATAAGTGGAGAAATAGATGCCTCTACAATTATAGTAGGGGACTTTAATACACTATTATTATGATTAGACAATACATCTCAAAATAGAATTAATACAGAAACAAAATCTCTGAATAATACATTAGCAGATATGGACCTAATAATCACATAGGGAACGCTACAACCAAATATATGGGATATCCATTCTTCTCGAGTGCACATGGATCATTCTCCAATGTAGATCATATCCTAGGCCACAGAAAAATTCTCAATCATTTCAGAAAGATTGAAATTATACAAAGTAATTTCTTTGACCAAAATAAAAAGAAGCTTGAAATCAATTAGAGCAAGAGAACCAAAATAGGCACAAAGATATGGAAGTTAAGCAACACATTCTTAGACAAACAGTGGGTCAAGGAAGAAATCTCAAAGAAATCAGTATCTACCTTGAAATGAATGAAAATGACAACACAACATTTCAAAACCTATGGGATGCAGCCAAAGCTGTACTGAGAGGGAAATTCATTGTTTAAATGCATATATCAAAAAAAGAATAAAGAGCTAAAATTGAAGGCTTAACTGCACCCCTGGAAGAAATAGAAAAAGAATAACAAACTAACCCCAAGGAAGTAGAAAAAGGAAATAAAGATTAGAGCAAATCTAAATGAATCAGAAAACAAGAAATTGCTAGAAAAAATAAACAAAAACAAAAGCTAGTTCTATGAAAAGATCAATAAAATTGACAAACCCTTAGCTAGATTAACAAAGAAAATAAGAGAGAAGATGCAAATACACAAAATTAAAAAAAATAGGTAGGGGATATCACCACAGAACCCACAGAAATAAAGAGTATCATAGAGGATATTTTGAAAAATTATAAGCCAACAAGAAGGATAATTTAGAGGAAGTGGACAATTTCCTAGAAATACACAAGCAGCCTACATTGACACAAGAAGAAATTGATGAGCTCAACAGACCAATCACATTAAAGAGTTAGAATCAGTCATCAAAAACCTCATAACTAAGAAGAGCCTAGGCCCAAGTGACTTCACAGGTGCATTCTACAAAACATTCTAGAAAGAAGTAACACCAATATTGTTTAATCTTTTCCAAAAAATAGAAATAGAAGGAACAATGCCTAACTCATCCTATGATGCCAAAATTATCCTAATACCAAATCCAAACAAAGACACCACAAGAAAGGAAAATTGCAGACCAATCTCTCTTATGAACCTAGATGCTAAATTCCTCAAGAAAATACTTGCTAATAGCATTCAACAACACATCAAATCAATTATACACCATGACCAAGTGGGTTCATCCTGGATATGCAAGGATGGTTCAACTTTAGAAAATCAATCAATGTAATACACCACATAATTAGATTGAAAGTAAAAATCAGAAGATCATCTCCATATATGTAGAAAAAGCATTTGACCAAAATACAGCATCCTTTCCTGATAAAAAAAACAACAACACTGCAAAAGATAGAAATAGTAGGAAATCTTCTGAATATGATACAGGGCATATATGAAAAGCCAACAGCTAAAATCATGTACAATGGTGAAATCCTTAAAGCTTTCTCTCTAAGATCAGAAACAAGACAAGGATGCCCAATATCACTGATTCTATTGAACATTGTCTTAGAAGTACTTGCTTGAGCACTGAGGCAAGAAAAAAATATATCAAAGGCATCCAAATTGGAAAGGAAGGAGTAAAATTTCACTCTTTGCAGATGACATGATCCTATCATAGAAAGCCTTGAGAAATCTACAACAAAAATTCTAAAACTTATAAATGAGTTCAGTACATTTTCACACTATAAGATCAATGCACAAAAATCAGTAACATTTCTGTACACCAATAATGAACAATGTGAGGATGAAATCAAGAAAAAAATATTATTTACAATAATAATTAAAAGAATCAAATACCTACGAATAAATTTACCTAAAGATATAAATGGCTCATACACAGAAAACTACACAACACTTTTGAAGAAAATCAAAGAAGACCTAAATAAAAGGAAGAATATTCCCTCTTCATGGATAGGAAGGCTAAAATTCATTTGATGACTATCCTATCAAAATTGATATACAGATTTAATACAATCCCAATAAAATTCAACACAGCATTTTTTACTGAATTGGAAAAACTAAGTACAACATTCATTTGGAAGGGAAAGACACCCTAAATAGCCAAAGACATATTGAAAATAAAAAATGAAATTGGAGGAATCACACTACCAGACTTTAAAACATACTACAAGGCTGCAGTGGTCAAAACTGCATAGTGTTGGTACAAAGATAGACATACTGACCAATGCGACCAAATTGAGAGTTCTGTTATAAATACTCACATATGCATACATCTGATATTTGACAATACCACCAAGCCCACTCAACTGGGAGAGAATGGCCTCTTCAACAAATATTGCTTGGAGAACTGGATATCAGTATCCAAAAAATGAGAGAGGAATAGCATCTAATACCTTATACAAAAATCAACTCAAGATGGATCAAATATCTAAACATAAGAGCCAAGCCCATAAAGACCTTAGAAGATAATGTAGGGAAGCATCTACAGGACCTTGTAATAGGAAATGGCTTCATGAATTTCACACCCAAAGCACAAGCAGCAAAAGAAAAAAAAAATAGATAAATGGGACTTCCTCAAAAGTGTTTGTCAAGAAAGTGAAAAGACTACCTACTAAATGGGAGAAAATATTTGGTAACTATTTATCTGATAGGATCCTAATATCCACTATATATAAAGAAGTCTTATTTCTCATAATTAAAAAGACAAACAACCCATTTAAAAAATGGGCAAGTGCTTTGAACAGACACTTCTTCAAAGAAGAAATACCAATGGCTAAAAAGCACATGAAAAGATGCTCAACATCACTAGCTATTAGGGAAAAGCAAATAAAAACTACAAGGAGAATGCAAATATTTTGGTTGTCCTGATTTTATGATAATCAGCGTAGGCAAAAAATTCACTATATTAGAAACCATGCGTGTTTCTCCAGACTTAGTTTATCTCCATAGGTCTGTTTTGTTTTGTTTTTAATGCTGGTAATTAACTAAGCCTGATTTATCATATGACCATCCTCTATGGGAAAAGAGTGCAAATTTGGGTATCTTTGGTCAACCTTAAGAGATATAACAAGGGGATGGATGTGACTCAGGGGGTTGGTCATCCATCTTCCATACAGAGGGACCTGTGCTTGATCCCCGGGACCTCCCAGTAAAAATAAAAAAAAGAAAAGTATAGAAGTCACATGGGACACCAGGCCCTGTGTGTGGGTGTGTCGCCAGGCCCCATGTGTAAGTGAGCCACCAGGCCCCATGAGCGGGTAAGCTGCCAGGTCCCAAACATGGGTGTGCCACAAGACCCGTGAGTGGGTGAACTGCCAGGCCCAATTTGGGGGTGCACCACCAGGTCCCATGAATGGGTGAGCCACCAGGACCCCATGCATAGGTGCTCTGCCAGGTCCTGTGAGTGGGTAAGCTGTCAGGCCCCATAAGCGGGTGAGCTGCCAGGTCCCACATGCAGGTGCGCCACAAGGCCCCATGATCAGGTGAGTCACCAGGCCCCATGTGCAGGTGCACCAGCAGGCCCCATGAGCAGGTGTGCCACCAGGACCCATGAGCAGGTGAGCCATTAGGCCCCATGCATGGGTGCACTGCTAGGCCCCGCAAGCCACACAGCAAGATAATGACGTAACATGAGAATGACACGAGGGAGAGCCAAGACAAGATGAAAAAAAACGGGAACTAAGGTGGTGCAGGGGTAGGATACCTCTTTCCCACATCAGAGGTTCCGAGGATTGAATCCCTGTGAAGACAGGAGGAGAAGGATGAGAAGAGATGGCAGGAAAAGGACACAGAGTCGCCCAGCAAATGGACAGAGAAACATCAAAAATGGCGGGGGAGGTGGTGGTAAAAATGGATAAAAGTAAATAAATAAATAAATCCTTAAAAAATGTTTAAGGAAGAAAACTATGGACTATAGTTAGTAGTAATACTTTGACGATGCTCTTTCATCATTTTTTAACAAATGTTTCACTACAATGCAGGGTGTTTGTGGGGGTTGATGTGTGGGAACCTTTATGATATTATGCATGTTTGTTTTGTAAGTTCACTATGTTTAATGAACACTTACAGTTTATTTGTGTTCATATATGAATAATATACTTCAACAAATTGTTAAAAAAAAAACTACAAGGAGATACCATCTTATAACCATTAGACTAGAGACCATTATAAAACAAAGGACTACAAGGGTTGGAAAGGATGTGGAGGAATGGGAATGCTCATCCATTCCTCATGGGTATGTAGAATGGTCCAGCCATTGTGGAGGACAGTTTGGCAGTTCCTCAAAAAACTAACTATAGATCTTCCATATGACCCAGCAATTCCATTGCTAGATATATAACCAGAAGAACTGAAAACAAAGTCATGAACAGATATATGCACACCAATGTTCATAGTGGCATTATTCACTATTGCCAAATGTTGGAATCAACCCAATTGCCCATCAATAGATGAATGGATAAACAAAATGTGGCATATACAATCAATGGAATATTACTCAGCTGTAAGAAAGAATACAGTACTAACACATGGGAAAATGTGGATGAATCTTGAAGACCTTATGTTGAGTGAAGCAAGCCAAGCATTGAAGAATAAATATTACATGACCTCTCTGATATGAATTAAGCATATCAAGCCTCCTCAGAAAGCTCGAGTCTTAAAGATAGATTTACAGGAAATAGGAAGGTAGAAGATTGTGAGCCAATGCCCATAGAGGCAAAATCTATGATAAAGTAGGCAAGAGTAGTTGTGCAGTGAAGTGATATGACAAGTGTGTATGGATACAATTGGGTTGGGTGATGCAAAATTGACAGGGGATAGGGTGGGGAGGGTGGATTGGATTGTCCATGGATCTGGGGGGAGGGTTGGAGAAGGGAGTTGGTGAACACTTGGGATTGGTGGGTATGAGGTGAAACTACAATGTTGAGAAAACTCTTATGGCAACATGACAAGGAAGTGTTACTGGTTTACGGTGTTGAATGGGGGGCAGTTGGGACAGAGGCCACATGGGATAGTCTTCTAGGGAATGTGTGAGTGATCATTTTATCATAGCGTGCTGCATCAGTAGGGGGACACCCACATGATGAGCAGGAAGGTGTTGGACTCCCATGCTGGGGAGGCCTGATATGTTCTCCAACAGAGGGGAGGGTGTCTCTTGAAAGCATAGACAGTTCCGAATAAGGGAGGACAGACTAATGTGTCCAACCCTCAGCAATGTTGCAAGTATCTATGAATCTTGTCCTTCAAGGAATGAAGCCTGTTAGCCGCCATTGGCCCCAAGGGGAGGGGGAGGAATAAGATCGATTGAATATGGGATATTTATGGGATAATGGAAATGTTCTGCATGATCTTGCAGTGATGGATATAGGCCATGTAAATGTCATCAAAAATTATAAAAGTGCAGGATCTAAAATGTAAATCATAATGTGTAACATTGACCATGGTTGGTAGCTATGTTTCAATATTTATATGTCAGGTGTAACAAAGGTACCACCCACATGTGGAAAGATTATTAATAGGGAAGAGAGAAATGGGGGAGGATGTTGGGTATGTGGAAGTCCCCTATATTCTGTATGTAGCTTTACTGTGACCTAAAACTTCTTTGAAGACAATATATTAAAACAAGATAAGACACTGGGGAAGAAATGGAAGAAAATCCCACTGTACAAACAGTACAACTGATATTACAGTGATGAAAGGAAAAATGTCAAAAAAATTATTTTATTTTATTTAATTTTTTAAATATTTTTCATTTTTTTAAATGCCCCATTTTTTAAAATTTATTTTAGTTTTAGTTTCTCTAAATTATTATGTATTTTATTTCTTATGTTTAAACCTATCATTATTATTTCATTTTCTTATTATGTGAATTTGGCAATATTCTCAGCTTCATTTTTGAGGAAGTTTTGGATCACAGAAAGCTTACAACTATGGCAGGGAGTATCATTGGGTGGGGTGTCAATGATAGGGAATACATGGGAGGAAGTTCACCTGGGCATACATAGAAGGTATATAAATATGTTCAAATGTTCATGTGGCATTGCCCCAGTGCACACAACTGAATGATTATTGTGTTCCCATCCTGGGGAGCTCAGCCACATTCTCTAAAGAAACAGCAACAATCCCCCAAGTACAGGGGCAATGACTAGTGAAGAAAGATGGTCCATTGTTGGGCCCTTGATATTGATGACTATGCTTATGAGTCTTTTGCTCTTGAATTTACAACTTAGCCTAGTGTTGTAGAGTGCCTAAGAGTTACCTCCCAAGAGCCTCCTTATTGCTCAAATGTGGCATTTCTCTAAGCCAAACTCAGCATATAAATGCATTACTTTACCCCCAGCAAGGGACACGACTCCTGGGGATGAGACTCCCTGGCACCAAGAGATTACTACCAAGCACTGGCTGGTGATACAACTGAAGAAACACTGAATAAAAGGGGGAAAAGGTAAAGACTAATCAATTTATATGGCTATGGCAAAAAGACTTCAAAGTGAGTCAGGAGGTCATCAGAGAGTTAATGCTTATGCACATAGCAGGATCTCATAGATGGCCAAGGTAGATAGTATCTACCCAAAATAGTGGGGCTCCTGAGGGCTATGGAGACACACAGGTCCTACGGTCATGGCAGTAGCTCCAGAGTTTGGTGTCTTGCCAGTGGGTCCTACTTTGGAGTTTGTGCTCCCCAGTGTGGCAAAGTTGGACTCAGATGTGACTTCTCTACACATGCCTCTTCTGTCCCTTTTATTTGAACCTACAATTCGTGATGGAGTTGGTAGGTGTACATCCAAGAGACTAATCTCTGGGCTGTCCATGCTGGACATGAGCCTCTGGGCTGCCTGCTGGACCATGAGCTTCAGCAGAATTGCTACACCTACTCTCAGTTCATTGGGCTCATCCTGGACAACTAACAAGGAGATAAAGATGTACAACCACCACTCCAAGGAAACGAGATTGTACAACTGCAAGCAAGCGAGCCCCATCCACCAGACATATGGGATCAAAGCCCCCTCTCAATTAGAGGCAGAGTGAGCATCACCTCCCAGAATCCACACGTACATTCATTGCAATTGATAAATGCATCCGGGGGCATTGCCATTAAGCATATACCATAGTTCATATTGTAGTCTACACTCTCCCACAGTACTGCATGTTATGCGATGATATAAAATGGTCTATATATGTCATTTGCAGTGTCATTCAGGATGATACCTAAGTCCCAAAATAGCCCTGCATTACAGCTGTTTTTCCCTCTCCTTGCCTCCAACATTTCCAGTGGCCACTGGCTCCACATCAATGTTGTAATTTCTTCCATTGCTAAAATCACAATATGTCTATAGTAGAATACCAGTAAGTTCACTCTAGTCCATAGTTCTTACCCTGTCCTGAGAATTCTGGGATGGTGATGTCCACTCCACCTCTAATTGAGACGGGGCTTATATCTCATGGGGAAGATGGATGGGACTATCTTGCATGCAGTTGCAGACTCTCTCTGTTCCTTGGTATGGTCATTGTCCATCATCATCTCTTTGTTAGTTGTCGTGGGTGAGTCCAATGAACAGTACAGTATGTGTTGCCACTGGCCTGAGGTTCTGGGCCTAGTGGGCTCATGCCCAACCCAAAGACCCAAGTCTCCTGGATGTACACCTACAAACTCCTGCACCAAGTTTAGGTTTAAATAGAAAGGAGAGATGCGTCTTGTGTAGGAAAGACGTAATTGAGTCCAATGCTGCCACTATCAGGAGCACAAACTCTAGAGTAGGGACCACTGGCAAGGCACCAAACTCCAGAACTATCTGTCCTGACCATAGAATCTGGTGTCTTCAGAGCCCTCAGGAGTCCCACTATTTGGAGTAGTGTTCACTTTGGCAGTCTATGAGATCCTGCTGAAATGTGCATAAGTATTACATCTGGGATGACCTCCCAACTCACTTTGAAGTGTCTTAGCCATATAAACTCATTTGTTTTTACTTTTACCCCTTTTATTTGATGTCTTTTTCCAGTTTCATTGCTAGTTGGTGCTTCGTAGTAATCCCTCAGTGCCAGGTAGGCTAATCCCCTAGAGTCATGTCCCAAGCTGGGGGAAAGGTAATGCATTTATATGCTGTTTGACTTAGAGAGAGGCCATATTTGAGCAACAAGGAGGCTTTCAGGAGGCAACTCTTAGGCACCCCACAACAATAGGCTAAGTTTCAATTTCAAGAGCAAATGCTCATGAGCAGAGTCATCAATATCAAGGGCCCTAGGTGGATCATCCTCTTTCACCAGTCATTGCCCCTGCACTTGAGGAACTGTTGCTGCTCCATTAGAAAATGTAGCAGAGCTCTCCAGGATGGGTATTCAATATTCTGTCAGTCATTTTGTAAGTCTTCAACCACTGTGACAATACCCTGTGAACATTTGAACATTTTTACATATTTTATATTTATGCTCCGGTGAACTTTCTCCCATATTTCCCCCATCACTGACATTCCACACCAATGATCCTCCCCTGTCCCAGTTGTAACCTTTCTGTGATCCAAAGCATCTTCAAAAATGAAGCCATTAAAAAAGCCAAATAAAATTAATACAAAATGAAATAATAATAAGTTTATGTATGAGAAACAAAATGCATAAAAATTTTTTAAAAATTAAAAATAAAATTAAAACATTGGGATGTTAAAAGGTAATGAAAAATATTTAAAAATATATTTTTGACATTTTGCCTTTCATCATTGTAATATCTGCTGTCCTGTCTGTCCAGTGGCAATTTCTTGCATTTATTTCCCTGTGTCTTACTATTTTTCATATCTATTCCTCTCTCCCCTTCTCCTCAGGGCCCATGGCAACACCCTGGATGACAAAATTCATAGTTACATGCAACAACACTGAGGTCTTGACACACTGGTTTGTCCTTTCTTATTAGGAACAGCCCATTCTCTCAAGAGACTCCGGCCTGTTTATTTGTGAACAAATTGTTCTTCCCGAGGATGGGAGTTCAACTCCTTACTATTCATTATGTGGGTCTCCACACACTGGTGCAAAACATTATGACAGAATGATCACTCATAAATCCTTAGAAGCCTGCTCTGAGTGCGCCTTGTCCTGAATGTCCCTCCACACAACACTCTAAACGATTAACCCTTCCTTGTCATATTGCCATAAGAGCACTCCCAACTTCCTATCTTTTGGAATATTTTTATCAGGAGAGAATTCTGTATTTTATCAAATGCTTTTTATGTATCTATAGAGATGATCATGTGATTTTCTTCTTTCAGTCTCTTTATGTGATGTATTACATTGATTGATTTTCTAAAGTTGAACCATCCTTGCATGCCCGGGATGATCCCAATTAGTCATGGTGTATAATTCATTTAATGTGTTGATGAATGCATTAGCAAGTATTTTGTTGAGGATTTTAGCATCTAGGTTCATTAGAGGTATTGGTCTGCAATTTTCCTTTTTTGTCGTGTCTTTGTTTGGCTTTGGTAGTAGGATAATGTTGGCATCATAGAATGAGTTAAGCAATGATCTTTCTAGTTGTATTTTTGGAAGAATTTAACCAGGATTAGTGTTAGTTTTTTCTAGAATGTTTGGTAGAATTCACCTGGGAAGCCATCTGGGCCTCGGCTCTTCTTGGTTGTAAGGATTTGATGACTGATTTTATCTTTTTATTTTAATTGATTTGTTTATTTCATTAATTTCTTATTTCATCAATGTAAGCTGCTTGTGAGTTTCTAGAAACTTGTCCATTTTCTCTAAGTTATCATTCTGGTGGCATACAATTTTTCAAATTATCCTCTTTTGATATTCTATTTCTGTGGGGTCAGTGGTAATGTCCTCTTCCTCATTTCCTAATTTGTGTATTTGCATCTTCTCATTTTAACTTTGTTAGTCTGGCTAAGTGTTTGTCAAGTTTATTGATCTTCTTGAAGAACCAGCTTTTGGTTTTGTTTACTTTTTCTATGGTTTCTTATTTTTGATTTCATTTAGTTTTTCTCTAATCTTTGTTATTTCCTTCTTTCTACTTCCTTTGGTGTTAGTTTGTATTTGTTTCTCCAATTTCTCCAGTTGTGTTGTTAGGTCATCAATTTCAGGTGTTTCTTCTTTTTTGGTATATGCATATATGGCTATGAATTTCTCTCTCAGTACAGCTTTTGCTGCATCCCATAGTTTTTGATATGTTGTGTTGTCATTTACATTCATTTCAAGGTAGTTAAAGATTTCTTTGAGATTTCCTCCTTGACCCATTGTTTGTCTAAGAGTGTGCTGTTTAACTTCCATATCTTTGTGCCTAACCTGGTTCTCTGGTCCTTACTGATTTCCAATTTCATTCCATTCTGGACAGAGAAATTACTTTGTTTACTCTCAATCTTTAGCTGTTCATTAAGATTTTTTCTGTGGCTTAGCATGTTGTCTATCTTGGAGTATAATCCATGTCAACATGAGAAGAATGTATATCTCACTGTATTTGGTTGTAGAGTTCTGTTTATGACTATTAGATCAGATTCTCAAATTTATTATTCAAAGTCTTAATCTCTTCATTGATTCTTTGTCAAGATGTTAGGCCTAATGGTGGTAATGGTGTATTAAAGTCCCCACTCTAATTGTGGAGGCATCTATTTCTTCATTTAAGTTTTCCAGTGTTTGCCTCATGTATTTTGAGCACCTGTTAGGTGCATAAATGCTTATGATTGTTCTTTCTTCTTGAAAGTTTACCCCCTTCACTAATACATAGCTTTTGTCTTTGTCTCTTACAATTGTATTGCATTTAAAATCCATTTTGTCTGATATTAGTAAAGCTACACCCACCCTTTTTTGGTTATTGTTTGGTTGTAAGACTGTTTTCTAGTCATTCACTTTCAACCTCCTTGAATCCTGGGTCTAAGGGCGATTTCTTGTAGACAACATATAGATGGATCATATTTCCTATCATTTCTGCCAATCTGAGTCTCTTGACTGGTGAGTTTAGTCCATTAATATTCAGTGTTATTATTCTCAAAGAATTACTACATTAGCCATATTTTCTTTGTTTTTATGTATGTCATTTGTTGTTTTAATTTCTCTTTTTGTCTTTTTAGTTGTTCTTACACTATCCTCCAACTCTCTGTCTCCTGTGTTTTCCTTTCAACCTGCAGAACTCCCTTTATATTTCTTGAAGGTCAAGTTTCTTATGGGCATACTCTCTTAATTTCTGTTTATCTGTGAATATTTTGAACTCTCCATCATTTTTGAATGTCAGCTTTCTGGATAGAGAATTCTTGCCTGGATTTTTTTTTTTCTTTTAGTTCCTTAACTATGTCGTACCACTGCCTTCTTGCCTCCATGTTTTCAGATGAGAAATCATCTGTTAATCTTATTAAGCTTCCATTTTATATGATAGTTCTCTTTTATCTTGCTGCTCTTAGTATTTCAACTTTGTCTTGGGCATTGGGCAGTTTAATGAGTATATGTCTTGGAGTAGGCTTCTACAGATTTATACTGTTTAGTGTGCACTGCACCTGCTGGACTTGTACATCCATCTCCCTCAATAGGGTTGGGAAGCTTTTAGCCATTACATCATCCAACACTCTTTCTGTCCCCTTTCCCATCTCTTCTCCCTCTGGGATGCCTATAATGCATATGTTTGTATCTTTTGTATTGTCATTGAAATCCCTACGTCCCTGCTTGATTTTTTCTATATTTTTTATCTATCTGTTCTACTACCTGTTTGATTTCAGATAGACTGTCTTCCATATCACTAATTTTCCCCCCCACCTGTTCAAATCTACTGTTATGTATTTCCAGATTTTTTTTTTTAATTTCTTGGATTGTGCCAGTCATCACCATCATATCCATTATCTTTTCATGTGTGTTTATAATTTCTTCTGTATGCTATCCCAGTGTCTTCTTAATATTCTTAATCTCTTCCTTCACTTCATTAAGTTGGCCCATGATATTTGTTTGAATGGCTTTGATTAATTGTTCAATTTTCTGCACCTCATTTTGGTTTTTAGTTTGTTCATTGGACTGGAACTTATCTTCCTGTTCCTTAGTATGGTTTTCAATTTTTTGTTTCCCTCTGGTCATCTTTTTATCTTGATGTGTTTATTAAGTTGACTGACTTCTTTCTTTACTCTAGAGTTTTATTTAATTGCTGTGTTTGTGTGTGTGTTAAGTTTTCTCTTTGACAATTTGTTCTTCTTATCCTATTTCATTGCTGTTGCCTATGTTCCCTTGGAGGAAAAATATAGGGACAGAAAAAGTGAAAGAGGTAAGAAAAGAAAAAGGATAATAGTAATACTAATGGTAATTGTTAGATGAGGAACAATTTAAGACCTTGGAAATGAATATTTAACTTATATAAGCAGTGTAAAGTAATAGGAATAAAAAAGTGGGGTGTCAACAATGAGATAGGAAAGCAAATAGAGAAAAGTATATAGATTGAATCAACAGTCCATTATGATGAGGAGAGAGATAAAGAGAAAAGACAAAACGAAAAAAGATAATAATAATAATAATAAAACTGGATAGAAGAGGTAGAAATAAAAGCCAGAAACATTGAGGACTAAACAAAAAGCAGTGGAGTGTAAGAACAACAGAAAACAGAAGATACATTGATGAGGGAAAGAAAAGATATAGTGTTGGTATAGAAAATCAGTATACACAGAAAAGGGGAAATCAAGGAAGAGGAAACACAGTAACCAAGAATCAAGCCTGTGTCACCATAAGCAATTTATCTTTTTATCCAGCTGCCTCCAGATCGATTCTCTGAAGCCTCCTACTCTGTGAGTTTCCAAAACAGCCCACTGAGGCAGGATCTTATTCCCATTCAACCATTTTTTTTGTGAAAGAGATATGTTTATGTTCCTTTGAAAGAAAAAAAAATTAGGACCAGAGAAAAGGAAAGAGATAGGAAGACAAAAATAATAATAATGTTAATAGCAAATGGTAGGAGAGCAAACATACAAGACTTAAAATATTAAAGATTAACATGAGTAAGAAGCTCAGAAGAATAAGATTAGGAAAGTGGAATGGAAACAATGAAACAAGAAACAAAATCAAGAAAAAAGCATATACAATCAATTAAAATGCTGGAATGACAAAGAAGAGGGGAAAAGAAAACAGAAAAGAGAGAAAGGAAAAAGTAAGAAAGAAAAAGTATACAGAGAAAAAGGGAGACAGGGAAAAATACAAACAAGAAATACTGGACACCAAATAAAGGAGGTGGAATGAAAGAACAACAGAAAACAATAGATAAAAAATGAAGGAGTGAAAAGAAATAGCATAGGTAGAATAGATCAGTAACCAAAAGAATAAAAGAAAAAAAGGAAAATAAACAAGCAGAGAAAGAAAGGAAAGGGATACAAAACAAGCCAGAAACAAGACAGCAAAAACTCATTTCTTTAAAATGGAGACAGAAAGAAAAAAAAAATAAACATAGAAAAAACAGCCTTCTTTCTCAGACACCTAAGGATCTTCTCAGGTTCCTGGTGTTCCTCAATCACTCATCCTGCAGCCTGCCCTCTGTGGGTTTTGAAGTGGGTTTTAGTGAGTAAAGTAACAGAAATAAAGAAAATGTCCTTTTTTTATAATAAGAGATCCAAGCAAAGCCAATACAAAGAAAATATCTATATGTTTCCTGCAATAAGTTTTAGCTGGATGCTTGATAACCTGGTGGATCTCTTCTCAAGGAATAGCCAGGAATTGAACCAGGGATCTCATATATCCAAAGCAGGAATTCTTCCACTGAGTTTTTCTGGGTCCTTGGGGTGATTAGCCTTTCAGAAGGCTATCTGTCCTTTCTCACTCAAGCAGCTTAGATTTCCTGCAGTCAGCTGGAATGGTGCTGATTTGTGCCTGTCTCTGCCTCCTCACTGACTTAATTCCTCTCTTTACCTAAGTGACTGGGCATGACCGCCAGCCTGAAGTGATCCCCTCCCCTCTCCCTGTCGAGTTGGGTTCTGTTCTGACACTCAAGGGGGTCCTAGCTTGCTAAACTCACTGCAAAAAAAACAAAACATAGAAACAAACAAAAAACACTCTCCATTCTCCCAGACCTCTCTTCCTCATAGGGAATCTGCCATCATGCTTTCATTTGGAGAAGGGGGCTAGGGTCTGCACCTCATATGTCTGCCCTGAGGGCTGGGAGTGTGTGCCCCTTCCAGCCACTGGGGTAGGCAACCCCAATTATTCCTGGTTTCCCTATCTGTTCAACACCCTCCTAGATGACTCAGAGCACCTTCCTGTGTAGGTAGGTGTATGCTCTATTCTCAGTTAGATACAATTCTCCAGTAGTTATACCTTTGCTTAATATCTTGGGGTGTGTGAGGGGAGCCCTTCCCAGCAGTTGTGAGGTTTAATAACTCATGATTACTTGTTTTGGCTTCTTCATGTCTCTGACCCTCAAACTTTGGGGAGTTGTTAAGCAATGTATTGGTTTGCTGTGCCCCAAAACAGGTCCTTGTGGCAGCCTCTGGCTTTTTCTTTGTTGTCAGAGTGACAGCTAAGAATTATATATATAACCTGTCAGCCATGTTCCCACAATCTCCTGGGCAATTGGTTTTTAACAAATGTGCAAATTCTTTTCAGTTTAGAAATTGTTGTAAAGTTGAATTATGTTCTGTAGAAAAAAGACATGTTTTTAATTTTAATCCTATTCCAGTAGATATGAACCAATTTTTAATTAGTACCTTTTGACGATATTATTTTTAGTTAATGAGTGGCCACCTGAATCAGGATGAGATTTTCCTACTACTATAAGCATTTTAAGGGAAAAGTCTTATAAACCAGAGGCAAGAAGTCAATTCAATCCAGAAAAGTAAAGGTGCAAGAGATGTAAAACAGAGATACAAGCCAAAGGACCCCAAGGATTGCCATCATCTAGAGAAAAAAAAAGTTACAGATCATGTTGAGAAAGCATTTCCTGCTGATGCCTTGATTTTGGACTTCTATTCTGAAAACTATGAGCCAATTCCCATTGTTTAAGCCAATCCTTTGTGTGGTATTTTCCATAGAAGCCAGGAAATGAAGAATAAAATGATTATATTTTTAACAAATAGCTCTGAACAATTGAACAACCATATGGGAAAATTTAGCTTAAATCTAAAACTGATACTTTATAAAATGATTAATTCAAAGTGGATCATAGACCTATATACATAATGTGAAATAATATACACTTAGAAGATAACATAGGAGAAATCTCTGTAACCTGGGATTAAACAATGAGTTCTTAGATATGTTACTAAAGCACAATCTTCAAAAGAAGATATTGATAAATTTGGCTTAGCAAAATTAAAATATTTTGCTCTGACAAAGACATTGTTGAAAAAATACAAATAAAAGATACAGACTGGAGGAAATACTTTGATATCACACATTCAAGAGAGGAAATGTATGCATAAAATATTTTTTAAAAATATTTTCAAAATTCAGCACTAGGACAAGAATCAACCTAATTAACAAATAGACAAAAGAGTTGAACAACAACTGTTACCCTAAGCACGGCTATTTCCATAGAAGGGCCCGTTGGATCTGGCACTAAAAAGGAGAAACATCAGCCTTTTGGGATCGAAACCCCCTCTCACCTAGAGGTGGAGTGGGCATCACCATCCCAGAATCTTCAGGATTGGGGAATAAAATACAGACTATAGTGGACTTACTGGTATTCTACTATAGACTTATTGAGATTCTAGCAATAGAAGAAATTATATCATTGATGTTGAGACAGTGGCCCCTGGATATGCTGAAGGCAGGGAAAGGGAAAATTACGTGTAATATGGGACATTTTGGGGACTTGGAATTGTCCTGAATGACATTGCAATGACAGATACAGGCTATTATATATCCTGCCATAACCTACAGAATTGAGTGGGAGAGATTGTAAACTACAATGTAAACTATAATCCATGCTCCAAAATGTGTTCATCAATCACAATGAATGTACCACACTAATGAAAGAAGTTGTTAATGTGGGGAAAAGTGGGAGGTGTGGGAGTGGAGCATATGGGAATCCATTACATTTTTTAATGTAATATTTTATGAAGTATTTTTTAAAAATTAATAAAAATATATATTTTTTTTAGAGAAGAAATATGTCTCTCAGTGAGAAAGGGATTTATTGTGAATGCAAAAGCAAAGAACTGGGGGAATCTTCCCAAAACCAGTTCTCTGTGAGAATGTAGTTGGAGTTTATATATGCAGGGAAAGAAAAAAAAAAAAGGAAAAACCATGTGAAGGGTACATGGCCCAGTTTTGCAACATCAGCAAAGACACAGGAGTTTTTTCACGTGTCTTATAATGAAGAACAGGATACATTCGTTAATTTTGTTTTTCCTCAAGCTGTCAGTCTTATACTTGCTATCCTGATTTCAGTGGTTACTCAATCAGACCTCAGAGTTAGATCTTCTAGGTTCAGGACATCCATAACTCCCTTTTCTGCTGACCATGAAGGCATATCCAGGCTTCAGTCTTTACGGAGGCAGTCACTGATTTACTAAGAAACAGGGTGTCACTGGTGCCTCTTGTCTCATTTTACAATGACAGGCTGTCTCCTTCCTATAACTGGGACTGAGAAGGTCTGGTTAATATCATAAGTACAAGACATTAACAACCTACTGAGAGAAGATAAATGCACAGATAGTTGAGCGACATTTAGGAAGAGGTATTAGAGATTTTATACTTGCTTAAGTGGAGAAAATTCTTAATTCCAAATTTTCCAACTATCAATACTAAAGGTGCTATAGAGAAGGGAAATAATCCCATGATTGCAGTGACCTAGGGCCCAGGCCCCACCAATTCCTCAGCATGATCTGTTAGCATGACATAAGCCTAAGTTAAATGTTACCAACCCACCCCAGAGGGAAGGGAATGTCTTAAACCAAATCTCTGAGTGGTAAAACTTCATTCCTGAGATACCATCACCAACTCCCATATTCCCAGTCCCTGGACCCTCCCAGGAGCTCTGTTCTCATAACCTTTGGAATGCCCTTATTATCACCCCTTTGGAATGTCTTTGTTCTGAGATCCTTTATTTCACCCCTCTTTTTCTCCTGTCCTCTTGCAGAGTGCTAACTTCATTCATACTTCAATTGGCTGCCATAGAGGTCTCTTCTGTCTGTAAGTCACAAAAAAGCTTATGTCTAAATTCTCTGCCTGGTGTATTCTTTGGTCTCATGGTCTCACAAACTCTTGCCTTCAGGAGTTGGGTTAGAAGAAAAGATAAAATTCTCGCTATCGTTTGCTATTATTAAAATGAATATTTAAAAATTAGATGGTGTTTTAATGAGTAAAATTTTTAAAATTCAGAAAATAAAAGAAATTATAATTGGTAAATACTAATAGAACCTCCAAATGGCGATAGCTTTGGATGCATGATGATTGTGTAGGTCAATGTTTATAACATATTTATTCATCTATCTATGCATTTATTTTTATACCTGAGGAATTTATTTCTTATTCCTATAAAATTAAACATTTTCCTCTATTGTACTTTGTGATTGCATGCCCATGAATATGATGGAAGTAGCATGTTAAGGAAACAATTGTATTGTTTTATAATCTCTAGGATAAGAAGAAGCAAGTAATCTGACTGATATAGATAGTTCACTCCAAGCTGGATACAGTAACTACTTAGGGTTTTAGGTTTTGAGCATTCAAGCCTGTTCTGTGCAGGGAAGAATTGTACAAATGCATAGTTAGATGACCAGAAAGACACTAATGTTAGAAAATCATTAGTTTCCACTGATATTCATTATTATCTTATTTAATGATACAGAAAGTCTTAGCTGGTCATATGGCTGTGCAGCTAGAATTTACATTTTCTAGAAACTCTGAGAGCTTGGTGTAGTTTTGTGACTAAATTTTGATGATGATGCATGCCTGGAAGATCTGCATGTTGTTTCCAATTTGTACAACTCAAAAGGAATAAATGAGTGCTCTTCTTCATTCATCCCTCCCCACCTTTCCCAACACACTTTCTGTTGTCTGGGAAGTAATGAGACACATCAGGCCAATTTTGATGTAGAGATGAAATATTCATGTTGAGAATGACATCACTGTTCTAACAACTTTAGACAATTTCTACTGAATTTTTCATGGCATAGAATCTTCTACTAAGAGTGTTTATTTTTACATCTTTTATATAACAGCTTAGTTTAATCTTATGTATTTATAAATTCCTGATGTTCTCAATAATCACAAATTTTAAATTTGTGGATAAAATATTAGGATAAGTTGATTCCATTAATTGATCCATTTAATGTACTTATTTAAATTAATTGCTTAATATTAATTGACTAAAATTTTTATGAGTCCACCACCCTCAAATTAGACAAATATATCCCTAAGGCTTAAAATTGTTATATTTCCTTTCTCAATGTCTTTTAAAATTAGGACTATCTGCAATTGATGTGCCATCCTTTCTTTTTACAAATATTTGACACATAGAAATTCAACTGGCCATATACTAAAGGGTAAGGATTTGAACACATGGCTTCTAAGTCTTCCACTGGTCATACTCTGCTAAACCATAGCTATAATTTTACCAGGCCGTATAAGATAAATATGGAAAAATATATCATATATATGTTATTCAATATGAGACTGAATCTCTATTGCCAAGAGTCAAATGAAACATATCTGAAGTTAGCAACTACAGTTACAGAAAGACTAAGAAAATACATTAGGAATAGTATGGTAAGATATGTTTTTGATTGTTTCAAACTTGAGTGGCAGGAAGAATGGTTCAGTTCATTTAGAAATTAACATGGGAAATGTGCTGATCCCTAGGGCAGAGAAAATTTCACGCTTAAAGAACAGTATTTATTCTTACAGCAGAATGTGTTTTAGAAGATGATAATACCCATTTCAAAAAGAAAATTATCTAACACTAAAAAAGGAACACACTTTCTTTTAATTTTATCCCTGCTTTTTATCTCCATCAATAAAGGTAAGCATGATATTTCCTTTGATACAAACAGGCAAGCCTGAAAAATTTCTGTCCAATACCAAATCTTTTTGCATATATCTGTTGATTTTTAAGCATTGGCAAAGAATATTTAATTACAGAAAATGAAAAGATAAATTCTTGATTTAAAAAAATAAAATTCAAAGATTGTTTCATTTAGCCTTTGTAACTGAATAACTTTCATGATTGTAAGATCAACTGTAAACAAAATGCAAAGCACTTTGTAATATAATGGGTGGGCCAATATATCAAAGATTATTACCATTGTCATCATCATAAGTGCCAATATTTATTGAGTTTTAACCATGGATTTAAGTGTTTTACATGTATGAAATCTGGGGAATCTATTTCATTAAAATCAAATTATACCTAAATAATGAGAATGATACTGCTGTGCATTATTGAATTGAGAGTATATATTATTGATAAGTCCTTGTATGATGAGTTAAGTCCCATAATAAATGAATCTGAAATATTAGGAAATATTGACTTGTTTTCATTTTTGTCATTAGAGAATTCTTCTTGATTAAAAAAAAAAAAAAAGCCTTCTCTCTGCATTTGCCAATTTCTGATTTTATTTCCTGCCCTCAATTTGATTTTATAAACTCTCTTTGAAATCAAGCATATATACATTGCCATGGTAGATTCGGTAATTGATAACACAATCCCTGCATGAGAGAAATTCATTATTTCACTGGGGTAACCAGAAAAGTAAACATGATGTATGTCAATGAATAAAGGTGTCAATGTGTAGCATAATTATCTAGTGATTTTATTTTTGAGTTGTGTAAATAGTATCTTCTAAAAGTTTTGAGAACTCAATGAAACCAGCTCCACACAAAAGTTGTAGTTTTTGTATTTTCTGTAAAATGGTTAGTAATTCAGCATAAAGATTTACAAGTTCTGGTTAAAATTGGTTGCTTGAGCCAGATGCCAAGTGAACGTAACAGACCTCTTGAGCTTTATCAGACAGGAAGACCATTTTAAAGTTCCTTTTCTCCCACTGCAAAATCTAAATAAAACTTATAACTTTTGACTTCACATACCATCCATTAAAATGCAAACACAGTTTAAAAGATTAAACTGCATCTCATATTATTTGGTGTTCAGCTCATCATTTTTATACTAAAAGAGGTTAGATATGCATAATACTAAAGACTTTGGAGATACTACAGGAAAGCCACCATAATTTAATTAAATATACTTGAGTGCTTCATTTGCAAAGCTGTTTTAGATGGCTTGCAAACTATTTACTCTCACAGTGAAATTAATTCTAATTGATAATAGAATAAAACAATTGAAAGAAGAGAAGCATGGCCAGTTGCAAGAATGGAAAGATTATTACAATTGAACATAAATTCAGATTTTGGGATTTCAAGCATTGAAATAGATAGCAAAATTTAAATTTCACATACATCATCACCCATAAAAAGGAAATGTAACTTTAAGATTTTTTGAAGGGATATTTTTCTTATGGACATGTACAGCCATTGATAGGTATAGCATTTTTTCTTGTACGGAGTTGGTAAATTTGGTGGACATACAGTACTAAGATTATACAGGAGAAAAGAAAAGCTAAGGAAAGTATAGTAATTTTTATTTCTGATTAAATCATTCCTACCGAAAAAACATGAAGGAAAAAAGCCAGCAGTCAATGTTCTCACAGTGATGCAATTTGTACTCCTGGATTTTCTGACCTTCCAAATCTCCAGGAGTTTCTTTTTGGAGTGTTTTCTATCATTTACATGATTATTTTAATTGGAAATAGCCTTATAACTATAATAACCAGGCTTGATTCTACACTACAGAAACCCATGTATTTTTTTCGTGGCAAATTTATCCTCATTGGAAATCTATTATGTGTCTGTCACTCTCCCTAGAATTCTGGTGGACATTTGGACTCAGGAGAGAAGCATATCTAAGGTGAAATGTGCCACCCAAATAGGCTTCTTCCTTATTCTGGGAGCTACTGAATGTCTCATCCTGGCTGTGATGGCATATGACCACTATGTGGCCATCTGTAACCCACTACACTATCCTCTAGTCATGACCCAAAAGATATGTTTTCATCTTGCAATAGGTTTCTGGATAAGTGGAACCCCAGTCCAGATAGGGCAAACATGTCAGATTTTCTTTCTGTATTTCTGTGATTCTAAACAAATTAATCACTTCTTCTGTGACATCCCTCCCCTTCTCAAGCTGGCCTGTGGGGAAACATCAGTGCATGAGATATCTGTCTATTTAGTAGCTTTGTTGTTTGTCACAGTCCCTTTCCTGTTGATACTTGCCTCCTACAGCAAAATCAGTTCTACCATTCTGAGGTTGCCAACAGTGCAAGGATGGGCCAAAGCCTTCTCCACATGTTCTCCTCACCTGCTAGGTGTTGTTTTATTCTATGAATCTGTTGCCATCACCTTTTTAATGCCCAAATCCAATCATTCTGCAGGAACTGACAAGCTGTTTTCTCTTTTCTACACCATTGTGACTCTAACGTTTAATCCCATGATATATAGCCTTAGGAACAAGGATGTTATAACAGCACTAAGAAAATTATTTTTTAAAAAATAGTTTGATGAGCTTGTTATTGATTTACCTCATAGTCACGTAATATCCAAAGAAACATTTTAAATTTATATATTACCCCTTTGACAATTAATCACTTCTGCCTGAAGATGTACTTTAAAGAGTTAGCTTGAAATGTACTGTGCTTGCTATTTACTAAGCACATTTATTTAACTTCAAAATGCCATGTGTAAAGAATAATTTTGTCTCATAAATAAAATAGTAATGTGTATCATATTTTCCCTTTAAAAGCTATGAATACAAGTCAAGTTTCTAAGAAGTTTAGCTTAAATATACTAGAAATTACCTAAGATTATTTGCCAAAATAATTGCTTAAATCTTCCAATTTTATTTGCTATCATTCTTCTTTGTTTCTACAACACAGAAACTGATCAGTAGGTGAATATTTGTTGAGCAAATGATTAAATGATTGAATATTTAAATGTGTATCACTATGCCCGACTTCAAACTCTTGACAAAACCTAGGGATAGTAAAGTATTGGTAATCATATTTTAAGATATTATGACCCTATGTAGAATTACTCAAATCATATTCTTAAAAGGAAAGCATATATGAATTTAGCTCCCTTACTTTTACGTACTTGTCTGAGCACATAATGTGATAGAAAATTTGCACCAGTCTCAGCCAGTTTATTTTTTACTTATTCCCATATTATTCTTAGCAATTATGGTCCTAAAGTAATCTGCTTTGATATTTCACCTCTTTCAAGACTATACTCCCAACAAATATATCCTCAATCTATTTTGGATGAGCACTGCTGTACATAAAAGTTTGCCTCTTCACTTCTCTTCTAAAGGGCCATTAAATATTATCGTCTTAGCGATAACAGCATTTGTCTTAAAGACTCTCTAAAGAAAATATATTTGAAAACTAAAAGTAATCATCCATAAGATAGTTGTAGTAATTAGGTTTGCAAAGCCTCATTTCGCCAAACAATTGGATGACACTGGATGAGCCCTCATAGGATATAAAGGATTTCACCATAATGGCTTGAAGCTGCAGCATAGTATGTGGTCTATTTCCTTTGAACTATAATCCCCCCAAACCCTCTGCATGTTGATCTTCTTATTCAAGTTATGAATGTCCTTCTAGGATATAATTAATACTTGTAATAAAAATTAAAGTTATGGTAGATCTGTTCACATTTCTTTCCAAATGAGTCACATGACTGGCAATTAAGTTTTGGACTCAATGGTGTTTTATTCCCTAATAATTAGCAAAAATACCATTAATAATTGTATCAATATAGAAATGTATTTGAATTAGAACTACTTCATTTCTTTACTATTAATCCAAGAATTTTGTGAAAGACAGAAAGATCAAAACTGAGTACCCAATTTAAATTTGCTATGACCTCACTGATAGAATTTTGTGGAACAATTATACCTTTGTAGCAAAATGGCAGAGATTCAGATTTAAATATATGTTTCAAGACTTCCTAATAATTATGTAGATTGAGCCTCATAAGCAAAACAAGCATTGAGAAAATTGCTGCATTCCTTGCCATATTATTTTTCTAGCCCAAACTCGAAGACAGAAAGAAATTATTAATTAATTAATTAATTATTCATGTATTACTTCATTATAATTTGAAAGGTGCACAAATAACACTTTGTCATATATGCACATATTTTTCTTGCTATCAGGCCAGTGTGTGATAAAGGGCCAATCTTCTTCACAGTGGTAATTGGTATAAAGCTGTTGCTTAAAAGTATGGATGTATTTAGGCATTTTGTACTGTATCAAAAAATATTTGCTTTCCATGTGTGTATGCATATATAATAATTTTGAAGGGAGTATCTATATCATCAGATTTTGAAATTTTAGAAGTGTTAGATTTTTCTTTGGGAACAGAAGCTTTTAAATTCTGAAAAGTTGTGTCATCACAGACAGATTTGCACATTTTGTATACAATTAATGAGCTATAGAATTTTTTCCTCCAGAAATGAAAGATTTCTTATTATTACACCAGTGTGGAGAATTTCTGATTACAAGTATATTTTTGAAAATCTTTTCTAGCACAATGAGTGTGTTATTTCCAAGTCATTAAATGATACCAACTAATGTGATAAAGAGCTTTTTTTTTACTGAATGACAATTTCAGAAATCTTCACTTGTTATAAGATAAAATATATATGTGTGTATATACAATACAGTGCTACAATATGTAATATATTTTGCCTATTATATGTTATATAGCAAGTATATTATTATATTTTATATAATATATAGCATAGTATATTATATATATAACACAGATAATTATATATAATAAAATGCTTACTTGACATTCTGGTGTATTTTCATTTAGCTACAGGAAACACTCCATAATGAGTTAAAAACTAGTCTACTTGAAACAAATTTCCTGTTCACTTTGGATTGGCCTTTTTGCCAGTGTAATGAAATTGTGTATTTGTGAGTGTGGCTTGGATGTCATAAATGTTTTCCCGATTCTTATTCAGTAAGATTAGTGTGGTCCATTGATGATGCTTCACTATACGTTTGTTATATCTTCTATTCATATGCCTCTTCTAGGTACATATTCATTTATGACACTAGGGGATATTGGATTAGACAAGAGACAGTGAACTTCTTTAAATTCATTTGTCCATGATAAAACCCAATGTAGGAAATCTTATATACTTTTCCTACCTGAAAATACTATGAATGAGTTATTTGTCTATGCCAGTCCCAGTCCTAACCAAGACTTGTTTAACAATATTTGATATAATTTTGTAGATGATCCATGCATTTTACTTTGGTTCTCTGTTTCTGGCTTTGGTAAAATCAGTCTCCAGTAATTTTTAATGAATACACCATCATACTAGTAAGAGTCAGGATAAAACATAGTAAAAACATAAAAAATAATCATATTGCAAATAAATTCAGGCAAGAAGATTTTCATATTCAAAAGGCAAAATTCTCAGTTGTGGATATAAATTTTTTCAGTGCAATTTCAAGGACCAAGTGTCATGTAATACCTGATATTAGAAATCATGTGGAAATCAACAATCATCAGACTGTCTGTCACTAGAAACAGCACACTCTCCAATGTTTGAAGTTCAATTGGACTATTCTTTATTGAAAGAAAGGAATTTACGAACTAAATCACTTTGTCGCTTGTGTTGCAATCCTCACATTCATTACCAGTTAGCCAAGTAGAAATTTAGTCAGAGTTAGATAGGAAGATGATAAAATTCCTTAGTATACAAAAAGCTAAGGAAGATGTTGTAATGAGCATTACCAAAATGACAAATGAGGAGTTAAAGGCAAAGTCAAACTGGACAAGAGTGAATGTCTAGAGTGCTTGAGGTAGTCAGAAGTAATCTATTTCATGTACTCCCATCCTAGTAACATAAAACAAGAACAAAGTAGAGTATGAATCCTGAGTGACTTAATTAGCTTTGCTATGTAATATAATGCTATATGAGGCATTAGTGAGTGACATAGTTTATAGGGATCCAATTAAAAGAAGATCATATTAAAGAAACACACTTATTTCATTGGGAGATTGTGATAGAGGAGAAAATGGCCTCCTAGAGATGGACATGTCCTAATTCCTGGAATCTGTGAATATATTACATAACAGGGCAAAAATGGCTTTGCAGCTGTGACTAAGGTAATGAAATCTGAAATGAAGAGATTATCCTGGATTATTCTGGGAGGCTGAATCTAATCTTCCTTCTGACTGCTGAAATTATCAGGTCTCAGTTTAAGGTCTTCAACTTACTGGATGAGACTTCTTTCATTGTTGAAGGCTATTTCCTTTTTTGATTGTAGATGCAATCACCACAGATGTAATCAACTGGCTGATAAATAATTCCACAAATACCCTTGCAGTAATAATCATGCCAGTGTTTGAATGATCAACCAATTGGACACCATATCCTAGCCAAATTTATACATGAACTTATCACAAACAGGATACTATAACCAATTGTATGCTAACAAATTGGATAACCTATAAGGAATGGACAAATTCCTAGAAACAGAAAAGCTACCTATACCCAATGAAGAACAAATAAAAGATCAAAATACACTAATAGCAAATAAAGGGATTGCATTATTAATAAAAACCTACCAAGAAAGAAAATCCCAGGACCAGATGGCTTCACTGCTCAATTTTACCAAACATTCAATGAAGAATTAACCCCAATTCTTCTCAAAATCTCCAAAAAATTTAAGAAGAAGGAAAATTCCATGAACAAAAATTCTCTCAAAATGGACAAGAGACCTATGTAAAAACACATCCACTTGTGATGAGTCTCTGTGTCACTGATTATTCTCTAATGATTTCCTATATTTAATTTCACTAATTTCTGCCTTACTTTATTATTTTTTTTCTTTTGTTTGCTTTGAGTTGAACTTTTACCAATTTCTCAGGAAAAAACTTAGTCTAATGATTTGAGACTTTACATGTTTCTAATGTAAACATTTATTGCTATACATTTCCCCCTCACCAGTGTGTAAGCTGCATTGTAACATTTAATATACTGTTTATTTTCCTTTAAGTTCTGTGTAATTTTAAAATCTCCTTTACGTGTTCCTCCTTGACCCACTGGTTATTTAGAAGTGTGTTGTTTATTTCCAAGTTATTAGAGATTTTCCTCATCCCTCTTTTATTTATTTCTACTTTCATTCCACTGTGAGAGAACACACTGTATGATTTCAATTCAATTAAATATGTTCAAGTTTAATGATCTAGAATCTGGTTCACCTTGAATGTTACAGGACTGCATGAAAGAAAAGGGTTTATTATGTTGTTGTGTGTGAAGTCTTTTTATGACATTTAGGTCTTATTGTTTTATTGTGTCATTCAGTGCTCTATATCCTTGTATATTTTCTATCTACTACTTTTACCAGTTGCTGAGAGGGGGTGATGAAAGTGTTTCTTTGAATAGGGTGGGTATATATTCAGTTAGATTAATACGGTTGTAAGTGTTGTTCAGATGTTCTACATCTTTGCCAATGTCTGTCTTGTTCTGTCAGTTACTGAAAGAAGAGTGTTAAAATATCCACATAATTTTGGATTTGTCTATTTCTCCTGATATAACCTTTTATATCAGATTTTGTCTTTTGTCTTTTGTAGCTCTATAGTTTAGTGCATATACATTTATGAATCCTGTGTCTTCTTTATGAATTGATGCTTTCTTCATTATGACATGTATGTCTTTATTTCTGTTTATTTTTCTTGTACTAAAGTTTACTTTTTATGAAAAGTGTTTACATGGTATATCTTTTTCCATCTAATAATTTTAACCTTATATATTATTTTATTTAATATTAGTTTACTGTAAACAGTTTATATTTGAGTCTCTCACTTTGTTGTGTTTTAAACTCAATCACTATTTTAATTGATATATTTTGATCTACAGTTTTAAGGTAATTATTCATATGATGGATTATTGTTTTGTTTTTCCTTGTAACTTTGTTTCTGAACTCCCTCATTCCTGTCTCCTGGGATTATTTGAGCATTTTCAGCATTCCATTTTGATTTACTTGTTATATATTCAGCTAATTCTCATCCACATTACAGGTATTAGGGGTATAGCACTCACATGATCTGGAAAATCCATGTAAAATTCTTTGGTCCTCTATTTGTACCAGAGAAGTCTGAATTTTTTTTTTCTTTTTCTTTGATGGGGTATTTACAGTACTTTATTTTAAAGTTAAGATTAAGCATTTGTTCATAGGCTATCTGTAGGTCATATATGCAATTTACTGTATGAAACATACTGCATGAAAAAGAAATAAAAAATATGAAATAAATATGGAATTTTTTTTTAATGAAGCAAATTTGAGGAGAATAACACTGATCATACTGCATGTTAACATAAGACATTAAACAAAAAACTTTTGTACTTCCCTACTGGTACTCATTGGCTTTAAAACCTGGGTCTCAATTTTCTTCTAGGCTGATATAGGTCCTCTGAGGCATTTTTTTTCCAATATAGGGCAGTTTTTTCAGCATTGAATATCTCTTCTGGTTTGTAGTGTTTCTTTTAAGTTTCTTCAGTATTTCAGAAAACTTAGTAGCACCACTTTATTGGCAGACGCTGTCCCTTCCATTACTTTTACATTGTGTAGGCTAAACGTTTTTCAAAAAATTTCAAACCATTCTTTGCTGGAATGAAAATCTGTAGGGGTAGACCCTTCATTTGCATTTTCCTTGATGGAATCAAATAAGGATTTAGCCTTTTCTCATACGATGCCAGAGTATACTGGAATGCCTTTTTTTAATAACAATCCTGCACCCAAAAAATGTTGCACTTTGTACAGGACTTAGATGCAGATCTCATGGTTCATACAGATGCTTTCCAATTGTTGGTGTAGCTGCAACAACAGTTTCACAGATTTCCTTGTCTTTTTTCTTGATATGCCTTACAGTCAACTAATTACTGCTTTAATGGCTGTCAATCGCAGCCCCAATTTTGCCTGAAGGAAGCATGTCTAACAATTCTAATTTTTCCTTCAAGTTCATCACTTTCCTCTGTTTCTTGGGAGCACTTTTCAACCACTAGGAACTGTATGCTTGAAACCCACGAACTTAATAGAGGTTATGGCATTTAACGACATAAGATATGAGAAACTGGAAATACAAAGATCACTGCGCATCACAATGAGATGTCACCTGAGTGTTGTAAACAAGCTTAGCATCCCCAAACCAGTGCATAGAATCACAGTCCTTTTACTAAAAAATTAATTTTGAGAAACAAATTGTGTCTGTTCACGTTAACAGTAAAATACATACTGTACAATTAACATTATGTATAACATTGCATATAGTTTATACACTTATAAATTACTAAACTTTTAAAGATATCTCTACATTTTTAGCCTTTGTGTGTCATCTGCTGGCTTTTATGGGTTTTTTTGCAAACTTAATTTTTTTAATTTATTTTAACTTTAAGAAATGGTGTATATTTTTGATATTAAAAGATAAAATATGTTCATATTATATGATAATATGCATATATTTTATGCATTTCTGAGATACTAAACTTTTTCTGCTGGCCTTTGCATTTTCTCTGCAGCTTCCACAAAGTTCCCCAAAAGTCCCATTTACTTTCTTATGCCAACCCACTATATATTGAAACTGTGATTGGGAAAGTCACAATGTGGAAGGGATAAATGTATTAAAAGTCAATGCAAAGCAGGATATGTGCAGTATAGAATGAATTTTTGGGATACAATTATATAGTCTAAATGTCATTAAAATAAATACTTTGTTTTTATAAAACCTATGTAAGTTGGTTTAATGACATGGAAATAATATAAGCTTGCAATAATTAATAGAAATTCACTTTTGATTGAAATTAGTGGATGGACCAAGATTTTTTTGTGTGGCTTATTTTCCCTGAAAACATTCTTTTTTTCATATTCTTTATTCTTTAGAATGTAAGATGGTCAATGTTAGATTTTGTTTTACAAGATTTGGGGACATTTCCTCCTCATAAAATTGTAAGTAGGTAAAGTTGGGATTCCACAATTAAGGGCAAGTGTATTAATAACTTAATACACTACACACAGATTACAAAGTAGTTGTACCACTTTACATTCCCACCAGAAGTGTATAATGTATCTAGTTACTCCATGTACTTTCTATATCTTGGTGTTGTCAGACTATTTTTCAATTTTATTTTATACAGCAGGCATGGAGTCATCTCACATTGTGATTTTAATTTACATGTCCTTCACAACTAATAATTTCGAGCAGCTTTTTATGGCAATCATAATCATTCACATGTTCTGTGCTGTCTGTTCAATCCTGTTGTCTATTTTTATGACTTTTTGTGAATTACTGATTGTAGGAAGTTTTTGTTTATTCTCAAAATAGGTATAAGTTGTAAATATTTTCTCCCAATCTAAACAATGCCTTTGTTTAAATCTTAATGGTGAATTTTCTAGAAATAATTTTTGATTACAATAAAGTTCACAGTATTATTTTTCTATATGTTAACTACTTTCAAAGTCATGTTGAGAAAATTTCAATTTACCCCAATTTCTCCTATGTTATATTCTAGAATTTTATAGTATTATGTATGATTAGGTTTACATTGCAATGTGGTTGAGTTGACTCACACTGGTTCTTGAGAGTCAACTGAGTGTGCATATTTACCCAACGCTGCACTCAGAGACATCAACAAATATTGAGGTATTCTCATCTTGGCCTTTTTGCTAAGATCAAGTGTAAATATTGAATGAAGTAAGGTGGTTTAAGTCCTATAATATTCTTCTTTGTTTTTCAATATTGTTTTCCCTATATAGATCTTTGAAATTTGGGGAAGTTTACTTATTAACAATTTTGATTCTTCCATTTGATGGACTTTGGATTCATCTCTATTCATTCAGTTATTATTTTAATCATTCCACAAAGTTTTGTCATTTTCAGTGGAGAGGGCTTGCATATCTTTGGGTAGATTGGTTTCTATGCTTTTCATGTGATCAAATTAATTTTAATATAAATGTTTCTTAAATTTTATTATTTCATTGTCTGTTGGTAGTGTATGGCACTACAATTTTGTTCTGTATATTCACTGTGTGTCCTATGACCTTGCTAAATTCATTTATTAGTTCTAATCTATAATCTTTATCATACTTGAGAATTTCTATGGAGATAATCTCATCATATTTTAATAATGATATCTTTTACTTCTTCTTTTCCAATATGTATGCAGTGATTTATTTTGCTTGCCAAACTGCAATGACTAGAGCTTCTATTGAATATTAATAGTAAGAGTCGATATTCTTGCATTTTTCTGGTCTTGAGGGAAAATACTCAATATGTTGACATTATGTATGGTATTAGTTGTAAGATTTTCATAAAATTCTGGCAGAAAGACTCTAGAGTGGCTCCATCATACTTGCATCCCCAGACTTACTTCATTCTGCAATTCCCTGCCCTTGAGTATGGACAGAAATTAATGAAATGCATGTTGTTTCAAGCCACCAAGTTTATCGTAATTTCTTACAGCAATAATAGGTATCTAATGCACATGGAAAGCCTCTCCCTAGTTCCATCACATAACCACTTTTTAAAAATCCAGACAATCTCTTCTCTGCAATCTCAAGACATTTTTGGTCCTGCTTGAGAGCCACACAGCTCTCCTCAGAAAGCCTCATTATATAAAAATCTTCTCGTATCTCCTTGGTGTGTGCATCATCTGTCTGAACATCTGAAGTAAATTTGGATACTATGAGGTCTACCCCATTTCTGCAGAGTGACCCCAAGATGGATGATTCCAAGTGCAGCAGGACCAAGAGTCCAGAGGGTAATGCTTAATGTCAGGGAAAAGTATTCCCAGGCCTGAAACTGGGAATTTCCTCCCCTAAGATTTCAGAGTTGCTATGGACCAGTGACTCCTTTGGATCTCCCTTTTTAACTTGCATTGCTAAGGGACTATCTTTTTCTTGCTGACTTTGATGAAGGATATAACATTGTAGAACAATGTGGCAAAGACGAAGGAGGGACTTTAGGAACTAAGGGTAGACCCCAGCCAATATCCAGCAAGAAAGAAGTGGTCCTCATCCTTCAAATGTCTTCCCCAGACACATATTCAGTTGATGAACCAGCCCCAGCTGACACTTTTATTGCAGCATTGTGAGACCCTCATAAAAATCTGCTAAGAGTACTTCCACAAATAATATACTGGTTTTTTTTTTCTTTTTTCTATTTTAAAGAAGTTTTAGATTGACAGAGAAATTACACCAAATGTGTAGGGAATTCCCATTAACCCCTATTATATTAGACTTCTTTTCCTCTATTATTAACATCTTAGATTATTGTGGTACATTTGTTACAATAGATGAACCAATATTAAAACATTGCTAGCAACCTACATCTGTTGTTTCTGTTATGGTTTACTGTTTGTGCCATATGGTTTTATCGGCTTTATCAAATGTGTAATGTCATGTATCTGTCATTACAGTATCATACAGAACAATTTTTCTGCCCTAAAAATGCCCTGTGTTCCACTTATTCCCCCCTCCCCCTCCCTTGTGAAACTCTGGCAACTGCTATGTTTATAGCAATGTTACAAGTTTTTCTGTTTAAAAAAGTTAACTACAATAACAATAATTCTACATTGATGCATGGTTACATTCTCTTTTATGTTTGTTCATTCCATCCCAAATATTGAGGGATTTGGGATGATGCCCACTCTGACTGCTTCAGATGGAGAAAGGACTCTGATATTATGGGGTAGATGGAATGAATTGTTTTTCTTGAATTTGTATCTTTGCTTTTTGTGTTGGGACTAGTCCATCATCACAATTTTGCTGGTTGTCCAGGGTGAGCCTGAAGAAATAGAGAGTAGATGTTCAGTGCAATTCTGCTAAGATTTAGGGCTCAACTGGCATATAAACAGTCCAATGACTTAAGATTCTAGGAGATATATTAAATGGGTTCATTGAGAATTACAGGTTCAACTGAAAGGAGTAGAAAAATCATGAGCTGGGGAATTATAAATGAGTATAACTATGTTACTTTGAAGGCATAGATTATATATTCCCTAATAGGTCCTGCTGAAGGGCTGTTGACTTCATGAGCCTATGTGCCTTGCCTATGGTGTCATGAAGTCTCTAGATCCCTTGGGATCACTTTTATTTGAGGCTTTGTTTACTGTGACAATTAAATGAAATCTGCATGAGACCTGCATGAATGAAACCTCCAGAATGACCTCCTGACTAGTTTTGAAATTTCTTTGCCATAAATACTCTTTTTTTTTTTTAATATAATGTTTGCCCCTTTTGTTCAAGGTCCCTTTATAAATGCATCACTTGTCATCACTTGACAATCAACCCTCAATTCCAGGGAGGGTCATTCTCAGGAGGGTCATTCTCAGGATGGTCATTCTCAGGAGTCATATCTCATGTTGGGGAGAAAGCAGTGAGTTCACTTGCTGAGTTTGGCTTAGAGAGAGGCCATATTTGGGATTTTACAGGCAATAAATATTAGTCATCAATTATAATTAGGCTAAGTTTCATTTTTACAGGAATAAGTTCCACAAGCACAAGAATTAAGATAAAGGGCTAAACATATTGTCCTGTTTCCTTTTCTTTTTCATAGCCTATATACTCTAGACGTTTTCATGATTTTATTTGAGAATGTAGGAGACCACTTCCACAGGAAGGAAGCCTAATATTTTGTTGTCTTCTGTGTGATCCTCTATCTATCAAGAAACACCTATGACAACACACACACATTCATATCCCATAGAATATGCTTTAGGTGCATTTTCCCACACATATTATACCACTATCTACATGCTGTACTAGTGGCATCTCTTTGTTATAAATCCTGAAAGAGCATTCTTATATTGCATAATTAACCACAATCTTTGGCCACCCCAGAGTTCTCTGTATGATACCGTGCCCTGTTTTATCCTGTAGCTTTCCTCCTAGCATCATGGATGGTCCAAAATTCCCCTTTCAACCACATTCACACTCGCACTTCAGCATTGTTAATTATTCTCACATTGCTGTGTCACCATCACCTCTGTTCATTTCCAAACCATTACAACCAACCTAATTATAAATTCTGCACTGATTAAATATCAGCTTACCAATCTCTACTTTACTTCTATATCTTGGCAAACTATCTTCCATATACTACTTCCAAGAGTCTGCTCATTATTCTTAGTTCATATCAGTGGATCAGGCAAAATCTGCCCTTTTGTGTCTGGCATATTTTACTCAACATAAGATCCTCGAGGTTCATTCATGTAGTTGCATAGTGTATAATACTGCATTATTTCTTACAGCTGAGTATATTCCATCTGATGGATATATCAAATTTTGTTTATCCATTCATCTGTTGATGGGCACCTGGGTTGCTTCCATCTTTTGGCAATTGTGAGTAAATGCGGCTATTAGCCTTCATGCATATATATCTGTTAGTGTCTCTGCTGTCAAGTTCTTCTGAGTATATACTTAGTAGTGAGTTTGCCAGACCATATGGCAATTCAATACTTAGCTTCCTGAGGAACTGCCAAAATGTCCTCCACGTGGCTGTACCATAGTGTATATCCACCAGGAGTGAAGGACTGTTCCTATTTCTCCACATCCTTTTCAACACTTGTAGTTTTCTGTTTTTTAATAGTAGCAAGTCTTGTAGGTTTGAAATTAATATCTCATTATAATTTTGATTTACATTTCCCTGACAGCTAGTGATTTTGAGCATCTTTTCATGGGCTTTTTACCCATCTGTATTTCCTCTTTGGAAAAGTATCCCTTCAAGTCTCTTGCTTATTTTTAAAATGGGTTGTTTTTTTTCTTTTCTTATTAAATTGTAGAATTTTTAAAATATGTACTGGATATTAGACCCATATTGGATATATGGTTTCCAAATATTTTTTCCCATTGTGTAGGCTGCCTTTTCACTTTGTCAAAGTTCTTTGAAGCAGGAATATTTTTATTTTTGAAGAGGTCCAATTTATCTAATTTTTCTTTTGTTGCTCACACTTGGGTGTAAAATTCATGAAACCATTGCCAACCGCAAGGTCATATTGATGCTTCCCTATGCTATTTTCTAATAGTATTATGGTCCTGGCCCTTATATTTAGATCTTTGATTCATCTTCAGTTAATTTTTTATATGGCATGAGCTAGGTATCCTCTTTCATTCTTTTGGATATTGATAGCCAGTTCTCCCAGCACAATTTGTTAAACAGAATATTCTGTCCCAGTTAAGTGAACATGGCAGCCTTGTTGAATATCAGTTGGCCATAGATATGCAGATATATTTCTTAATTCTCAATTCAGTTCCCTTGGTTAATATGTCTATCCTTGTGCCAATACCATGCAGTTTTGACCACTGTACTTTGTAGTATGCTTTAAAGTCAGGTAGCATATGTCCTCCAACTTCATTTTTCTTTTTCAAGAATTTTTTGGCTATTTGGTTCCCCTTACCTTTCCAAATAAATTTAATAATTGACTTTTCCACTTCTGTAAAAAATGCTATTGGAATTTTTATTGTGTTTGTGTTGAATCTATAAATCAATTTAGATAGAATTAACATCTTAATGAGGTTTAGTCTGCCTGTCAATGAACTTGAAATATCCTTCCATTTATTTAGAACTTCTTTGATTTCTCTTAGCAATGTCGTGTAATGTTCTGTATACAAGTTCTTTAAGCCTTTAGTTAAGTTTATTCTTAAATATTTGATTCTTTTAGCTGCTATTGTAAATGGAATTCTTTTAATGATTTCCTCCTCAGATGACTCATTCGTTTAAAGAAACACTACTTATTTTTGCTTATTGATTTTATATCCTGCCACTATATTGAACTTGTTTATCAGCTCTAGTAGCTTTGTTGTAGTTTTTCAGGACTTCCTACATCTAGCATCATGTTCTCTGCAAATAGTGAAAGTTCTACTTTTTCTTGTATAACCCTTATCATGTGGAAGAAGTTTCCTTCTATTCTTATCTTTGAAGTGTTTTTATCTCAAAAGGATGCCGAATTTTGTTGAATGTCTTTTCTGCATCAATAGATATGGTCATGCAATTTTTCTCCTTCTATCTGTTAATGTGGTGTATTATATTAATTGATTTTCTTATGTTGAACCATCCTTGATGTTTTTTGGATGCAATTTCCAAGTATTTTGATGAGGATCTTTACATCAAAAATCTTTCTTTAGAAAGATTGGTTCATTAGAGGGATTATTTTCCTTTAGCTTCTTTATATGTCTTTGGTATTAGTGATGTTGGCATCATAGAATGGGTTAGGTAATATTCCCTTCTCTTCAATTTTTGGAGGCGTTTGAGCAGGATTAGTATTAATTCTTTTTTGAATGATCAATAGGATTAACCTTTGAAGCCATCTGGTCCTGGGAAAGATTTGATGACTGATTCTGTCTCATTTCTTGTGAATTGTTCTGTTGAAGGCTTCTAGTTCTTCATTCTTCAGTGCAGGTTACTTGTGTGTTTCTAGAAATTTGTCCAATATGTCTATATTGTACAACTCATTGGCATACAGTTTATCATAGTATCCACTTATAATACTCTTTATGTCTGTTGGGTGAGGGGTGATGTCCCATCCCTCATTTCTGATTTTATTTCTTTGTATCTTCTCTCTTTTATTCTTTGTTGGTCTAGCTAAGGGATTTTCAATTTTATTAATCTCAAAAAGACAGCTTTAGTTTCTGTTAATTTTCTCTATTTTTTTAAATTCTGAAATTCATTTAATTCTGCTCTAATCATGGTTATTTCTTTCCTTCTGTTTGCTTTGGGATTACATTGTTGTTCTTTTCTTAGTTCCTCCAGATGTGCAGTTACATATTTTATTTTAGTTCTTTCTTCTTTTCAAATGTAGGAATTTATGGCTATAAATTTCCCTCTCAGCACAGATTTAGTCGCATCCCATAAGTTTTGATATGCTGTGTTCTCTTTTTAATTCACTTCAATATATTTACTGATTCTCTTCCAATTTCCTCCTTGACCCACTATTTAAGATTGTTATATAACGTCCATATATTTGTGAATTTTGCTGTTTTCTGACCATTTTTGACTTCCAGCTTCATTCTTTTGGGGTTAGAGATAGTGCATTGTATAATTTCAAACTTTCCAAATTTGTTGAGACTTTTTCTGTCTTAACAAATGGTCTATCCTGGTGAATAATCCATGAGTGCTTGAGAAGAATATATATTCTGCTGTTTTGGAGTATAGTGTTCTATATATGTCCATTAGGTCTAGTTTCTCTAAAATCTCTTTTTCTTTATTGATACTCTTTCAAGATAGTCTGTCTATTGCCGAGAGTGGTATATTGAAGTCCCCACTATGACTATAGAGAAATCTCTTTCTCCCTTTGCTATTGCCAGCATTTGTCTCATGTATTTTGGGGCACCCTGGTTAAGTGCATAAATATTTATGATTGTTCTTTCTTTCAGGTAGATTGCCCCTTTTATTAATATAATGTCCTTTATTTGTGTCTTAATGTCTATTTTATCTGATATTAGTATAGCTACCCCAGCCCTTTTATAGGTACTGTTTGCATGGAAAATCATTTCCCAACATTTTACTTGCAACCTATTTGTGTCCTTGTGTCTAAGGTGAGTCTCTTGTAGCAGCATATAGTTGTGCCATATTTTTTAATCCATTCGGTCAGTTTGTGTCTCTTAATTGGGCATTTTAATCAATTAATCTTCAATGTTACTATAAAGGCAGTACTTATTTCAGCCATTTTTTCTCTAGACTTATATATGTCATATTTTAATTTTGTTTCTCTTTTTACCTTTTAGATAACCTTACTTATAGTCTTCTTTTCTATAGTCTCTTTCAAATATCTCTCTTCTGTCTTTTCCTTTCAACTGGCAGAACTCCCTTTAGTATTTCCTGAAGCTGACAAATTCTTTCAATTTTTGTTTATCTGTGTATATTTTGACTTTGGCCTCATTTTTGAAGGACAATGTTTTTTGGATACAGAATTCTTGGTTGGCAGTCTTTTCTTTTCTTTCAGCATCTTAACTATACCCTATCACTGCCTTCTCACCCCCACAGTTTCAGATGAGACATTAGCACTTAATCTTATTAAGCAACCGTAAAATTGACATGATGGATCTTTTTTCTTTTGCTGATTTCAGGATTCTTTATCTTTGGCATTTGACAATCTGATTTTGCGTCTTGGAGTAGGTCTGCTAGGAATTATTCTGTTTGGAGTATTCTGTACTTCCTGGATATGTACATCCTTGCCCTTCATAAGACTTGGGAATTATCCAAACATTACTTCCTCAAACATTCCCTCTGCCCCTTTTTTCTTCTCTTCTGCCTGTTGGATACCCAAAATGTGTGGGTTCAAAGTTTCATGTTGTCATTCAATTCCCTGATTCCTTCTGATTTTTTTCTATTTCTTTGTCTATCTGTCCCACTATCTGTGTTTTTTCAGATGTCATATTTTCCACTTTGATAATTTCTTCCTATCTCTGTCCAAGATTGCTGTTTTGTGATACTAGTGTATTTTTAATTTCTTCCATTATGACTTTCATTACCATAAGATCTGTATTTTTATGTATATTTGCAATTGCTTCTGTATGTTTATCCAGTGTCTTTTATTATTATTATTATTATTATTATTATTATTATTATTATTTGTTTTAAGATGTACCAGGGATTGAGCCTGGGACCTTTTACATGGGAAGTAACTGCTCAAACCACTGAGCTACTTCTTTTCCCCACCCAGTGTCTTTTTAATATCCTTTATCTCTTCCCTCATCTCATTGAATTCACTTAGGATATTTGTTTGGACATCTTTGATTAATTGTTCCACATACTGTGTCTTCTCCTACATTTTAGTTTGTTGATTTGACTGGGCCATATCTGCCTGTTTTTTAGTATGGGATATAATTTTTTGCTGATGTCTAGGTGTCTATTTATCTTGATGGCTTATTCTCTCTTGCTTAGGGTTTTATTTTTGTTTGCCTTTGCACTAAGGGTCTTCTTTGACACTTGGTTATTCTTATTCTAAATCTATAGAATTGTCCGTGTTTTAATAAAAAAATAAAAGAACAAACCGAGAAAAAAGAAAGAAAATTAAGTCTGTATGTATATATAAAAAATAAAAGGAAAGAAAAAATATATATATAATGAATAAAATGTAAAAATAAAATCAAAGCAAAAAAATGAAAAAATAGAAGACAATAAAAAGGAAATGAAAAAAAAGAAAAAAGAAATAAAAAGAACAACAAAAAAGGTTGGCATCTTTCCCAGGTCACTTGCTTTGAGGTAGGCTCTTTCCTGGTGCTGACCTTGCCCATCAATCAATGCCCTGTTTTCTGCTTACTGCCAGTGCCCAGATGATGAGAGAGGGAGGGAGGGAAGGAGGAAAGGAGGGAGAAATGGAAGGAGGGGAAAACAAACAAAAACCCAACTTGGTCACACTCTTAGGCCACCTCCAACTGACTAGCACCTTTTTTATCCGTTGACTGTGTCTGCCAATCAATTGCTCCATTGCCCACCTCTCCACAGGTACCAAGGTGAGGAAGGCAGAGAAAAGAGAAAAAAAAACACAAAAAAGCGTAAGCATGCCTCCTTCTAAACCCTCTTGTGACTTACTAGGTCCCTTCTTACTGTCTTGATTGTCCTATTTCTGGTTGCTGTTCTGGTGACTCTCTGGGCAGCAGTCTGATGACTGCCCTGAGTGCCCCACAACCCTCTACTTGCTCAGTGTCCAGCTACCTCACCCCACAGCTCCCCTCTGCCTTATTCCCCTGTTGCCACCACACCTCAGGTCCCAGCTGGGATCCCCTCTCCAGCCACCTTCTCTGATAGACCATATAGCACCATCGCTAGCTCTATGACTCACAAGCCTGACTCCCTTCCCACAGTTTCTGGAAGAAGAGAGCAGCCTGCCTTTCCCTATTCTTCCATCTTGGATCTCTCCTAGATTTTTTATTTTTTTAGGAGGTACCAGGGACTGAACTTGGAGCCATGTACATGTGAAGCACCCTCTCAACCACTGAGCTATACCAACCCCTAGATATTGCCTTAATCTGCTAAAATTTTTGGTAATTTCTAATACAGTATTAGATAAAAAATGAAGATACCCTTTACCAGCGTGAGAAAGTTTCTTTCTTTCTGTAATTCCAAAATGCATTCAGTTTTTTAATGAATTTTAAATTGCCCAAATCCTTTTACACATCTTTTGAGATGATCATGTGGCTTTTCTCCTTTAATCTTAATATGGTAAAGTAATTGATTGCATTTCAAATTTTAATCATTTAATTTCTGGGAAATATTTCTCTTGCTTATATTATCATTTTTTTTTTATATAGCACTGAGTGAAATTTGCCAAATTTTCTTAAGGATTTTTGTATTTATGCCTATAACGGATGTTAGTTGGTAATGTTATTTTTTTGTAAGGTCCTTTTCAGGATTTGGTTTTAAGTTTATTTTGACTATACAAGTAGGAAAGGAAGCTATATTTCCCAATTCTCTAAAAAATTGGCATAATTTGAACTTATTTCTTGCTAAATTATTTAGAATTCACCAGTGGAGCTTTTTGGATGTGGTGATATTTTTATAGTATATTTTTCCTAGATAGACAAAAACAGTTTCACAATTTTAATTAAATCCTACCTTTTTAAATATGTTGTTCTTTTGGCGTTATTTTCTAATGAAATTATTATTTTATGATGAAAAATCAACTCTTATATTTAGTGTTTTTTTCTGGGTGATTTTCCTATTTGTCAGATTTTGTCTTGTTTTATGCCAAATAGTGATTCACATTGCATTCATTATGCTTTGTGCTCACTAATATTCGTAGAACTGAGCATTTATGTAGTTTATCAATTTTGATTTAGATATTATCTCTTCTAATAATTCTTTTAAAAAAATTTTAAATAATTAAAAAAAAAATTTTTTAAGGTACTTAGATTGCGTAAATGTAACACACAAAAATATAGGGATTCCCATATGCCCCACTCCACACACCTCCCCCCCCACACACACATAAACATCCTTCAGTAGTGTGGCACTTTCACTGTGATTGATAAACACATCCTGGGGCTTTGCCACTGAGTATGGACCACAGTTCACATTGCAGTCTATGCTCTCTTCCATACAGTTCTACATGTTATGTGATGATATAAAATGGCTTATAGCTGTCATTGCAATGTCGTTCAGGATGATTCCCAAGTCCTGAAAAAACCCCCATATTACAGTTGTTTTTCCCTCTACCTGCCCCCAGAGCTTCCAGTGATCACTACCTCCACATCAATGTTGTAATTTCTTCCAGTGCTAAAATATATCTATATTAGAATACCAGTAAATAAGTCCACTCTAGACCATAGTTCATTCCACAATTCGGAGGATTCTGGGATGGTGATGTCCACCCCACCTCTAATTGAGGCTTTGATCCTATAAAGCCGATGGATAGGACTCTTTTCCTTGCAGTTGTCAGCTCTCTCGTTTTCTTGGTATGATGGTTGTCAATCCTCATCTCCTTGTTGGTTGTCCTGGATGAGTCCAATGAACTGGAGAGTAGGTGTTACAACTCTGCTGAGATTCCAGGCCCAGCTTGCACATGGACAGTGCAAATATTCCAGTCTATTAGATGTACACCTACAAACTCCAACACCAAGTATAGGTTTAAATAGAAGGAACAGATGAGCCATATGTAGGGAAGCCATAATTGAGTCCAACTCTGTCACTCTCAGGAGAACAAACTCCAAAGTTGGGCCCACTGGCAAGGCACAAAACCCGTTAGCTATCTGACCTGACTATAAGGTCTGGGTGTCTTCAGAGACCTCAGGAGCTCCACTATTTGCAGTAGTATCAACTTTGGCAGTCTATGAGATCCTTCTGAGATGTGCATAAGTGTGACCACTGGGATGATCGCCTGACTCAATTTGAAGTCTCTTAGCCATATAAACTTATTTATCTTTACCTTTCTTCCCTTGTATACAAAGTATTTTTCCAGCTGCACTGCTGGTTGGTGCTTGGTAGTAATTCCTTGGTTCCAGCAAGGCTCATCCCTGGGAGACATATACCAAGCTGGGGGGAAGGTAATGCATTTATGTGCTGAATTTGGCTTAGAGGGAGGCCATTTTTAAGCAGCAAAGAGGATCTCAGGAGGCATCTGTTAGGCACCCCACAACACTAGGCTGTTTCAATTTCTAAGGCAAACATTCATAAGCATAGTCATCAATATCGAGTCTCCAGGAAGTGGGTGTGGCTCAATGGATAGAGCTCCCATTTACCATATGGGAGGCCCCAGGTTCGCTTCCTGGGGCCTCCTTGTGAGGGCAGGCCTGCCGGCCAGCGCGGCGCGATAGGCTGATGCAGCAAGACCTCACAGCAGGAAGCGGGTGTGGCTCAATCGATAGAGCCCCCTTTTACCATGCGGGAGGCCCTGGATTCGCTTCCCAGGGCCTCCTTGTGAGAGCAGGCCAGCCCGCGCGGCATGGTGGGCTGATGCAGCAGGACTTCACAGCAAGGGGGAGATAAGCAGACATGGAAGAAACACACAGCGAATGGACACAGTAAAACACAAGCAGCAAGGGGGGGATAAATAAATAAATAAATAAATCTTTAAAAAAAAAAATCAAGTCTCCATCAATGGATCATCCTCCTTCAACTCTGCACTTGGGGGACTATTGCTGCTCCATTAGAGAATATGACATAGCTCTCCAGGATGGGAATTCAATATTCTCTGTTATTGTGTGAATCTCCACCCACTGTGACAATGCCCTGTGAACATCTGAACATATTTATATACCTTACATATATGCCCATGTGAACTTTCTCCAATATATCCATCATCACTGACACCCCACACCAATGATCCTCCCCTGCCCCAGTTGTAACCCTTCTGTGATCCAAACCTTCTTTAAAAATGAAGCCATTAAAATAGCCAAATACAATTAATAGGAAAATGAAATAATAATGATAGGTTTAAATATAAGAAAGAAAATGCATAAAAATTAAAAAAAAAACTAAAACTAAAATTAAATTAAAAGATTGGTATATTTAAAAATAATGAAAAATATTTTTAAAAATTTTTTTGACATTTTACTTTTCTTCACTGTATATCTGGTGTCATGTACGTACAGTGGCATTTTCTTCCATTTATTCCCCAGTGTCATAATTTTTTTTATTTATTTCAAAGAAGATTTAGGTCACAGTAAAGTCACATACAGAATACAGGAGGCTCCCATATACCCAACATGTCCCCTTTTTCCCCTTCCCGTATTAATGCTTTTTTGTATGTGAATGGTAACTTCATCAAAACTGATATATAAATAGTGAAACATAGCTACTAACCATGTCAATGGTTTACATTATGGTTTACACTTTTTCAAATGTTGTTGATTTTTCACATGGCTTGTGTCCATCATTGCAAGATCATGTAGAACACTTTCACTGCCCAATAAATACCCCCTGTTCAACCTATTCTATTCATCCCTCCCACTCCCCTTAGGGCCCACGGCGACTCCCTGGCTTCACTCCTTGGATAACAAGATTCATAGTTACCTGCAACAACACTGAAGTCTTTACACACTGGTTTGTCCTCCCCTGTTAGGAACCACCAATGTGCTCGAGAGACTCCTGCCCCTCTGTTTGTGAACAAATTTGTCCTCCCCATCAAGGGAGTCCAACCCCTTCCCATTTTTTATGTGGGTCTCCAGTCACTGATGAAACACACTATGACAAAATAAACACACATTCACTAGAAGCCTGATCCAGGTGCTCCCTGTCCTAAATCTTCCCCACCCGATACCCTAAAGCAGTAATCTTTCATTTTCTTATTGACATAAGAGCATTCCCAACTTTGTACTTTCAACCACATACCCAACAATCCCCAGTGTTCACCTGGTCCCTCTCCCAACCATCCCCCCAGTTCTCTGGACCTTCTAACCCACACTCCTTAATCTACCCACTTGTCAAACCTGCACCACCCATCCCAATAATATCACTACCCTCCTGTCATATAACTTCAGTGCATAACTACACACATTCACCTTACCATATATCACATTCCTATGAGCATAGGTTCACAACATTCTCCATTTCTATTTCCTGTAAACCTCTCTTCCAGAAAATAGCTCTCTGAGTGTGCTCAATTTGCTTAGTTCATATCAATGAGGTCATGTAATGTTCATCCTTCAATGCCTGACTTGCTTCACTCAACGTAAGATCCACAAGATTCATCCATGTTATCCCATGTGTTAAAACTGCATTCCTTCTTACAGATAAGTAATATTCCATTGTATGTACGTACCACATTTTGTTTATCCATTTATCCGTTGATGGATATTTGGGTTGATTCCAACTTTTAGAAATAGTGAATAATGCTGCTAAGAACATCGGTGTGCATATATCAGTTTGTGTCTTTGCTTTCTGTTCTGGGTATATACCCAGCAGTAGAATTCCTGGATCATATGGTAGTTCAATAGTTAGTTTTTTGAGGAACCACCAAACTGTCCTCCACAATGGCTGGACCATTCTACATTCTACCAGAAGTGGATGAGGGTACCCATTCCTCCACATCCTGTCCAAAATGTATAGTTCTTTGTTTTTTTAATAGCTGCCAGACTCATGGGTATAAGATGGTATCTCACTGTAGTTCTGATTTGCATATCCCTAATAGCTAGTGATGTCAAGTACCTCTTCATGTGCTTTTTATCCATTTGTATTTCTTCCTTGGAGAAGGGTCTTTCAAGTCACTTGCCCATTTTTTAAATGGGTTGTTTGTCTTTTTATTTTTAAGGTGTAGGATTTCTTTATATACGCTTGATATTAGACTCCTATCAGATATATGTTTGCCAAGTATTTTCTCCCATTGGGTAGGCTGCCTTTTTTACTGCCTTGATAACCTTCTTTGCGGTGCAAAAGTTTTTAATTTTGAGGCAATCTCAGCAATAAATTTTATTTTTCACTGCTCGTGCTTTAGGTGTGAAGTTCATGAAACCATTTCCTATTGCAAGGTACTGTAGATGCTTCCCTACATTACCTTCCAAGACCTTTATGGTTTGGCTCTTATATTTAGATCTTTGATCCATCTTGAGTTGATTTTTGTATATGGTATGAGATGGTGTTCCTCTCTCATTCTTTTGGATATGGATATCCAGTTCTCCAAGCACCATTTTTTGAAGAGGCCATTCTCTCCCAGTTGAGTTGGCTTGTGGCCTTGTCGAATTTCAGATGACTGTTTATGTGAGGATCTATATCAGAATTTTCAATTCAGCTCCATTGTTCAATATTTCTATCCTAGTTCCAATACCATAAAGTTTTGACCACTGTAGCTTTGTATTATATTTTAAAGCCTGGTAATGTGAGTCCTCCAATTTCATTTTTCTTTTTCAATATGTCTTTAGCTATTTGGGGCATCTTGCCCTTCCAAATAATTTTTGTGTTTAGTTATTCCCATTCAGTAAAAAATGTTGTGTTGCTTTTTATTGGGGTTGCATTAAAGCTGTAGATTATTTTGGTTCAGATAGACATATTAATGATGTTTAGTCTTTCTATCCCTGAACGGGTAATATTCTTCCATTTATTTAAGTCTTCTTTGATTTCCTTCAAGATTGTTGTGTAGGTTTTTTTATAAGTCATTTACATCTTCAGTTCAATTTATTCTTAGGTATTTGATTCTTTTAGTTACTATTGTAAATGAAATTTTTTTCTTGATCTCTTCCTCAGATTGCTCATTATTGGTGTACAGAAATGCTACTGATTTTTGTGCACTGATCTTATAGCCTGCAAATGTACTGAACTCCTTTATAAGCTCTAGAATTCTGTTGTAGATTTCTCAGGGCTTTCTATCTATAGGAACATTTCATCTGAAAATAGTGAAATTTTTACTTCTTCCTTCCTAATTTTGATGTATTTTATCTTTCTCTTGCCTCAGTGCTCAAGCAAGTACTTCTATGACAGTATTAAATATGAACATTGTCAGTGGGCATCCTTGTCTTGTTCCCAGTTTTCGAGGGGAAGCATTTAGGATTTCACCATTATTTGTGATTCTAGCTGTGGGTTTTTCATGGGCACCTTTTATCATGTTCAGAAAGTTTCCTTATTTTCCTATCTTTTGCAGTGTTTTTATCAGGAAACCATGCTGTATTCTGTTGAATTCTTTTTCTGCATCTATAGAGATGATCCTGTGATTGTTTTTCTTTTGAGCGGTTTCTGTCATGTATTACACGGATTGATTTTCTTATGTTGAACCATCCTTGCATACCCAGGATGAAACCCAGTTGGTCATAGTGTATATTTCATTTGATGTGTAATTGAATGTGATTAGCAAGTATTCTGTTGAGGATTTTAGCATCTAGGTTCATTAGAGAAATTGGTATGCAATTTTCTTTTCTTGTGGTGTCTTTGTTTGGCTTTGGTATTATGGTAAAGTTGGCATCATAGAATGAGTTAGTCAATGTTCTTTCTATGTCTATTTTTTTGGAAGAATTTAAACAGTATTGGTGTTAGTTCTTTCCAGAATATTTGGTAGAATTCACCTTTGAAATTGGTCCTGGGCTCTTCTTACTTAGGAGTTTTCTGATGTCTTATTTTATCTCTTTGCTTGTGATCGGACTGTTGAGTTCATCAATTTCTTCTTTCGTCAATGTAGGCTGCTTGTGAGTTTTGAGGAATTTGTCCTTTTCCTCTAAATTATCCTCCCTGTTGGCACATAATTTTTCAAAGTATCCTCTTATGATAGTCTTTATTTCTGTGGGGTCAGTGGTGATAGTCTTCCTCATTTCTTATTTTTTGTATTTGCATCTTATTTCTTTTTTCTTTGTTAGTCTTGCTAAGGGCTTGTTAATTTTATGGATCTTCAGGAAGAACCAGCTTTTGATTTTTTTTCCCTAGTTATTTCTTAATTTCTATTACATTTGGTTCAGCTCTAATTTTTGATATTTCCTTCTATATATTTCCTTTGTGGTTTGTTTGATGTTTTCTATCTAATTCTTCCAGGTTTGTAGTTAGGTCTTCGGTTGAAGCTTTTTCTTCTTTTTTGGTATATGCATTTATGGCTATGAATTTCCCTCTCAGTACTGCTTTGGCTGCATCCCTTAGGTTTTGATATCTTATATCTTCTTTTTCATTCATTTCACGGTAGTTACTGATTTCTTTTGAAATTTCCTTCTTGCCCCAGAGTGTCTAAGTGCATACCCTTGTCTAAGAGTGTGTTGCTTAACTTCCATATCTTTGTGCTTAATCTGATTCTCTGGCCCTTAGTGATTTCCAATTTCCTTCCATTGTGGTCAGGGAAATTACTTTGTGTAATCTCAAACTTTTTGAATTTATTGAGATTTTTTCTGTGGCTTAGCATGTGGTCTATCTTGGAGTATGATCCATTTGCGCTCAAAAAGAATGTATATCCTACAGAATTTGGGTGTAGTGTTCAGTATATGTCTTTTAAATGCAGATCCTCTAATGTATTAATAAAAGTTTTTCTTTATTGATTTTCTCTTGAGATCTTCTGTCTAACGGTGTATTAAAGTCCCCCACTATAATTGTAGAGGCATCTATTTCTCCAAGTAGTTTTTCTGGTGTTTACCTCATGTATTTTGAGGTGCCCCTGTTAAGTTCATAAATGTTTATGATTGCTCTTTCTTCTTGAAAGATTACCCCTTTCACTAACATAGTGTCCATCTTTGTCTCTTACAATAGTTTTGCATTTAAAATGTAGCTACTCCCACACTTCTTTGGTTATCGCTTGCTTGTAGGATTGTTTTCTGGCCATTCACTTTCAGCATCCTTGGATCCCTGGGTCTAAGGTGGGGTTCTTGCAGACAACATATAGCTGGGTCATATTTCCTTATCCATTCTGCCAATCTGTTTCTCTTGACTGGTGAGTTTAATCCATTAGCATTCAATGTTATTACTCTCAAGGAATTACTTATATTAGCCATATTTGGGGGGGGGGTTGTATGTCATATATTGTTTTTATTTCTCTTTTTGTCTTTTTAGTTGTTCTTACAATCTCCTCCAACTATCTCTCTCCTGTTGTTTCCTTTCAATCTGGAGAACTCTATTATTTTTTGAATGGCAGGTTTCTTATTGGCATACTCTCTTAATTACTATTTATCGGTGAATATTTTGAGCTTTCCATCATTTTTGAATGCCAGCTTTGCTAGATAGAGAATTCTTGGCTGGAAGTTTTTTT
>JAQZBX010008126.1:17323-39321 GCA_029593785.1 Cabassous unicinctus | reverse complement strand
TATTGATTAGATGATATCTTGATGTCATAGCTCAGCAGATTATCTAACAGGAATACACTTGAATATCAGTCATAATAGACATTTCTTTCCATTGTATAATACCAACACTGGTAGCTAGACTTCTGCATTCATAATTTCATTTGATCATTATGACTGTTGATGTCAAGAAGCAGGTAGAAATATTCCCATTTAACACATGAAAGGATCCTAGAGGGGTTGTGACTTGACAACATCATAGAATGTCAAAGGCAAGTTCAGATCAAGAATGCAGGTCTCTGATATTTTATTCCTTTATTCAGCCAGTATTCTGTGAGTACTTGGCAAGCACTTATTAGACCCTGGGTCTCGCTTACCACATCCTCATGCTGTGCTTTCGCAGTGCCATGCAGACACCTACCCTTAGCTTTTATGAAGTATAGTCTTTTTCCTTCCACACTATCAGACTGTTGTGGGTAGGGTTGTCAGAGGCATTTCATATGGCAAGAAAGCACTGAGCTTGACTCTTGGAAATATGCACAGGCTCTGGAGTTTGGCTGGAGGTAGCAGAGAGATGGTCCAGATTTAAGAATTGGACAGTCATTGATGGGTCTCCAGGAGCCTGGAAGCTTGGCTTGGATTTCAGATTTACAATCTGAGAAATGCAGCTTCCATTTCAGAGCCCGAGTCCATAAACACAGAAATCCAGCTTTTCCTTGCTACAAGCTTCACAGTATCTGAGATAAACACAGAACCATCCCACAGAGAACCAATCCTGTTGGTCACTTCCACAGACCTTGGAACGCTCAGATCCAGGTATTTGCTTCCATCCCAGACTGTCCCCAGCAAAGCAAGCGGCAAAGCAATGGAGGCTCTTCCCAAACATTCGGTGGTGGTTGAGTATGATCAGGCGTGGCCCACTCCAATCCCTGCATAGACCCACACAAATGTCGATTCCTTGACTTAGCCCTAGGGAGTGATAGAAATTCAACTAGAAGAAGCATGTGGGTGTCATGAGATGAAAATTACTTGTCAGTAGAGAAGATTTTAGAGGATATAATTGTTGCTGTTGTTTAAGTAGTCTTTGGAAAGCGTGCTTATAACTTTCCCATCCTCCCCAAAACATATTCTCCACACCATTTTCACTGCTGCCTCCCAAACTTTACATAAGCTATCTGAAATGGGCCTTCCCTTCTATTTACTTAGGCAAGCCCTACCTGATCTCTTAGGTCAGGTTCAAGTTCAGCTTCTTTCTCCCCCAAACTTTCTCCTTTCTGAGCTCCTTTCTATGGAAAGAGGGGCCCATACCACCCCATTAAGCATGCTTCCCATTGTGTCTCATTATTCTGTGTGTGTTTGTCCCATCTCCCCTCTGAGATTAAAAGACTTGTGCAGAATAGGCAACATGACTTGTACTCTTTAGCATATAAAGTAAGCACTCAGTTTTCACAAAATTAATGTTGTTGCTAATATTGTTTTCTGGCAGTGGAAGAGGCCTTTGGTGTCCCATAGTAGATGCTAAGTGTTAAAGAGGTCATCCAGAGTTTGGATCTATGTGGATTTGCCAGCCACTGTGTATGATTTTTTAAATTTTTATTTATTTATAAATTTTTATTTGCATCGTGCCCCCCGCCCGCTGAGATGGCTCCCTCGTCTGTCTGTACATTATCTGTTCATCTTCTTTAGGAGGCACTGGGAACTGACTGAACCCGGGACCTCCCATGTGGGAGGCAAGTGCCCAACCACTTGAGCCACTTCCTCTCCCTGCTGGTTGTATCATTTGCTGGTTGCAGCATCTGCTCATTGAGGCAGTTGCGGCATCTGCTGGTTGTGGCAATTGTTGGTTGCGGCGTCTGCTGGTTGCGGCATCTGCTGGTTGCGGCATCTGCAGTGTCTGCTGATTGCAGCTTCTGCCGGTTGCAGCGTTTGATTGTCTTCTTTAGTAGGCACCAGGAACAGAACCCAGGACCTCCCATGTGGGAAGTGGGCATGCAATTGCTTGAGCCACATCCACTCCCCTATGCAAGATTTTAAATAGACAGGATTGTGATATTTGATAGTCTTTGGGGCATAGCATAATCGATACAAATTTCCAAGGTGACAACCTTGAAAATGAGGTGACCTCCACGAAAGTGAAGGCCTCAGTCTGCTCCTGTCTCAGTAGTTTTTGGAAGTCCTGGGGAAGGGACTGCATGTGGATCGGTCCTAAATTCACAGGCCAGGCTTCCCAAATGAGCTTGCCGGGTTGTTGGGGGAGCAAGCATGGATGGTGGCAGTGGGTGGCACATGTGTCTGCTGTACCCACCCACTTGTGAAAAGGACCTTAATCAATTGCCCCAGACCTCTCACACCCCAGGCTGGCCGAGGGCCCGGCAGACCTCCAACATTAAACCCAACAAATAGGATCTGGGCCTTGATATTCCCCCACCTTTTTCCCTCCCTCAAAGAGGATTTCGGTGCCAGCACCATATGTTGAAAGGGCCCAAGCACAATCCTATTACCATTGCAGGAGGCATTAAATAATTACATTAATTTACCTAAATATGGAAAAAAATCTTTACAAATCAGGGACGCTTGGCAGGTTTTCCGGCTGCACATTTTTCTCCTGGCACAGCATACTGTCCTGTTGGGTGCCTATTGCTACTTGGAGTGTTTCCTTTAATTGCGGGGCACATGGCTTCTCTTGTTCTGTTTAATTTTCTCGAAGCTGGTTCCACATTATGGCTACAAACATATTATAGGGAAAAAAAATGCCCACAAAAGTATGGATTGTGCTTGACTGTGCCCTAAGGGAGAGCGCATAAAAATAGTAATTTCTTGTATATGAAACCTTCCATGGGGCGGTCTTGCACTAGATTGCTTTACAAAAAATAAAAGGCTGAAGGGGCGGAAAGAAAATAAAAGAGAGAGGGAATGAGAGGAATAAAACTGGGAAAGAGAAAAGGGCTTCTGCATGGGAGTCGGTGCTGGGCTTTCTGAGTCCCATGTATAGGAGGATAGGGGACTAGGCTGTTCTTCGGGGGGTTTTCGGTGGAAATGCCTCTTTGCTTTGTAATTTTCACTGCTAATATCTACTGTGTCTAAACCACATGCCTCAATAAGTTGCTGTTGAATCAAGGGCTGAAGTGTGACTGATGCAAACATGCCACCTGCCCCCACCTCCCTAACACAGCATCTGCTCACAGGAGGGACAAACAGAGCTACCGTCACCCACACAGCCAACTTCAGAGGCCAAGGAGAGGGAGGTCTCTTACAAGCGATGGCCTGGAACTCCTTTCTTTGCAGCTAAGGCTTTCTAGAGAACGCTTCTCCAACCATCTGAAGAGGACTGGGTTTTTGTTTTTTGGTTTCTGGTCCATTGCTGACCAACGTTTTGGCATCACAGCCCTTGGATGTCGCAGCAAGGTTGACTTGCTATAAAAGGGTCTACATGCTCCCTCTTAATTTCTAGCCTTGTCTCATAACAGACGTAACCACTGGTGAGTGGCTCACACCTTGAGTAACTCTGCTCCTCCAGACCACAGGGAGCCAGAGATACAGCTGAAATGGCCATACTGAGACATTGCCCAGTGACTTGAGTTCACATGGAAATAGGTGGGGACAGCCACCTCCTTTCTTATGGGCAGAGATATAAAAAGAGCAACTGGGGCCCCTGAAGATGAGACTTCTCAGGTCCCAGCCTTAGCCTGAAAATGGTGCTGGCTACCAACCCTTGGCAATTATCTGTAACGCCTGTGGGGTCACTGGCCTTCAGACATGGTCAGGCTGGCTGCCGAGGTCTAAGCACTCTTCCTTTTTAAGGGTAACATGCAGTGTCTTTTTGAAATTTAATAATATGTGGTTAAGATGATAATTGAAATGATGTCAGAGGAAGCAAAGAAGAGTGATTTTTAAAAAGTTTTTCTTTCCCTACTCAGAAGTGGTCCAAGTCCCACCCCACAAAAATGTCAGGTTATACCCAAGCCTCTGGCTCTAGACATGACAAAGGCTTTGGTTCTCCTAACTTTACCCTGCTCCTGCTCATCTCTAGCCCTTGTGTCCACTGTGGCTTCTCTCCCTTCTCCTCTTCTCCCCTGTTACTAATTCCCAGCGTGAGCCTGAATGCACTTCCTCTACAATCTTGCAGCATCAACATCACTGCCCATGGGCTTGTTAGACAGGCAGAGTCTCAGGCTCCACCCTGTCTCAAACCTATTTAACCAGATTCTGCATGTCAACAACAGCCCAAGTGAATTTGTCCACTTTAAAGTTTGAGGCATACTGCTCTAGGAAGCTAGAATGGTCACATATGCGTTCAGCTATTCCTTCTGACACACAGGAGATTTTCATACTCAAGCAGGACAATTGTAGAGAGTTGAATGACACGAAAGTAATCAAGAGAAGTCGTCGAAATCCCTGAAGCTGCAGGAGAGAGCACCTAATGGGAGCTGTGGCCTTCAGGAGAGGAATAAGGGGAGACAGCCTCTTCCAACTCTGGGGAAATAAATACCTCAACCTCCTTCTCTCTTCCTCCCCCTCCTTCTGCTGCTAGTGCCTCCCATTGACCAAAACCAATCAAAAGCCAGGGAGAAGGGAACCTGACCAAAGCAGCCCACTGGAAGGTAGAAAAGTAGAGAGTGGATCTAGAGGGGAAAGGAGGAGTAGCCAGCAGACAGGGGCTATCACAATAGATTGAGCTAAACTAATTGATGCAAGGTTTAGAAAAAAAAATGCACCCTTCTCTTTTTGCAAAATTTGTCAAACCTGGTCCCGGTGGCTCTCTTTCCTGGCTGCATGAAAGAAACCTGTCTGCTGTCTGCAGTATGAGATCTTGAGGCTAACACACACACACACACACACACACACACTCAGATACTGGTTGACAATGTAATTTAAGCCCTTGATCCAGAAAAACCTGAAGCTTCCACCCTTAGAATTTCCAGTTAATGATCCAACAATTTCTCTCTTTGAGTGACTTTGAATTGGACTTCTGTCTTCAAAGACCTAAAGGCCAGAGACTGGAAATATATTTTACTTAATTGCAAGGCTCTGATAAATGTAGGGATCTACCTCAAGGTCCTTCCGTCTAATCTCACTATCTTTTCTGAGGGGAAGAAGGTGACACCTTCCAGACAGAAAATCCTTCTAGAACCCAGATCACATGGAAGGAAGCTTAGACCAAATGTCAAATTCCTCCCAGCAAATTTTAATGAAAAATCAGCAACAACTTAGATGCCCAACAAAAGGGGATCAGTCAAATAAATTTACTTCACCTATTCGATGAAATTCTATTCTGGCAAAGTTTGCAACACGGTTAGATAGTTTTCCAAATGTACTCAACAGGACCCTGGGATTTCCCCAGAAATCCTCAGGGACAGAGGGTTATAGGTGAGTACACTGAGAGACTAATTATATTAGAGGATTACATTGACATGTTTTTCATCTATTTGTCTTTCAGATAAGATTTCTATTGAATAAAGAGTTCCAGGCAACACTCATAAGCAGTTGGGTTGCAGACACCCATTGCTTAGCTTTTATCCCATATGGGTAGCACGGGAGGAGTAATGGGGCAGAGGAGTCTAGATTTAATGAAAAGCAGAAGATATGAGGATTTTTTTAGCCCAGATGATAGAGAGCTCATGCTTAATTGATCCACATGGATGAAGAAGCCATGTGTGGAGAGTGAAGACTCTGAACTGGTAGCAGGGAGAGCTGGGTTCTTGGCCCTTTCTGCCCCTAGCAGACAATGGACTTGGGTAGATTCCTTCTGTGGTTTCCCTGTTTTTAAAGGGCACACACTCCAGATGGGTGATCTCTCAATTCCTGGCAAGCATGCAGATATTCTTCAGTCCCGTGGAAAATCTTATGTGATATCAGAAAGCAATTTCCAAAGATACCACACCCACTCAGTCTGCATATCCATTCCTAGCTTCAATTCCCTTTATGTATTATAAGCACTTTTGCTAAACATGAGCCAGAAATAGGGATAGAAATGGATTGTGGAAGATACAGTATTTTATTTAATACTTTCAAGAATCCAGGTATCACCATTCCATCTTCATTTTATAGAAGAGGAAATTGAAGTTCATAGGCCATAAACAATTTACTTAAGGTCACTATAGCACTTACAGTGCTTTAAGTGGCAGCACCAGGATTTGAAGCCCAGGTGAACTTTTTGGTCTTAATGATTACTTATTGCAGAACCAAGCATCAACAGAGGCACTGGTCAAATCTCTAGTTTAACAGGTTGGAGGATTTCAATAGATATAGGTATAGAATATGGTATAGTAAATAGATGATATAGATATATGGATATAGAGAATAAACAAGCTTTAAACATTTTTGTAGGACGTTACAGCTGAAAGAGGTGGTAGACTATAAAGTCAAGCTTGCTCTTCCTGCATGGAACAGAAGCTCAGAGAGCTGGTACGACTTAATCAAGGTCATCCAATTAGTAGATGCTCAATCCCCAATTTAAAAATTAAAACCCAGGATTTTTTAGTAAAAAAAATCTATACCCTGAGATCTATTTGCTGTATTTCCTGAGGTCTTGAAGAGTGTAGAAGACCCTGTAAACTTCTGCTCTGACTAATGAATTCATCTGATTTGCCAGATGAGCAAAAGTGAAACAAATCTGATGCACAATCAGTTAATCTTTCATCTTTCTTGGCAACAGCCTCAAAAACAACGGGGAGGACAGTGTCCCAGCCTGCAGTGGTGTTAGGGATCACAACGGAAGCATATTGTCATCAGATTAATTTCCCAATGCTCCTACCCCGACCACAAAATCCTGAGAGAATGAGTGTCAAATACACTTAATAATTGCGTAATTATGACATCTGTTACTCTCCAGCACCTCTTAGTGGAAAATTAACTGAAGAAATAGCAGGTTCAAAGATGTGTTAACACTCTGATAGCAGATTTAATTGAAATATGACGGGGGAGGATAATGGAGATTAAATTAAGCTCTCAGATAATCATCTGACACGAAGATAATTGAGCCAGCCTCTGCCACGTTGATGAACGCTTCGGAGATGCTGTGCAGGGTGGCATTTGGAGTATCTTATCCTTGCGGCAAAATGGAATTCTTCTCTCCCCCCTTCTTCTCCCTCCCTTGTCATTCAACATTTGTATCCTCCAAATCGATAATGTGAACAGCAGCATAATTGGAAATAAAAGATGATCTGAAATCCACAGGAAATTAGGTTGAGGTGCGTGGAGGAAATGCAGTCGCCTCCTAGACACAGGGTGAGTTTTTATGGGCTCTGAACTAAAAGGGATGTGCTCCCCACCCTGCAGTCTCCCTGGATGTCTTTTTCAAAAGCCTCTATTCTCTACGGAATGAACTTCCCACGGGGAAACAGCCCATAAAGAAAGCAAGAATGGCTAAGACAATGGAAGAATGCCTATGCACCCCTGTCCCATGACCACTGTGTGTTTTTTTCTCCTCTCCTAGGGAATATTCTCTGTGCTTTGTGGGGCAAACCCAGAAAGTAGTATCTGTGAAGGAGCTCCTACTGGTTCTGGAAGGCATGGAGTAATCAGGAGACAGTTAGTGGTAGGCATTACGGAATGTTCTGCAGCAGGCGGGCATGATGTGTGAAGAGCAGTTGAGAACCACAAGTGGGGACAGAGTTACTGTCATTGAAAGGATCAACTTCTAAAAGTCCTATAGAGTAGGTAACCTCCTATCCCTTCTCTTCCTGTGACCCAGCAAAGACTTCCCTTTAGAATGATAGCAGATGGCAAGCTAAATATGGCTGCAGAGAAGGGCAGTCTTCTCTTTCCCCCAAGACTGCCACCCCAACTCTACCCATGCTCCGAATTCAAATTTTGAATTTTACACTAATGTTATTGATCTGCTTAACTAACTTGAGCCAAAAGAGTATGGTCACTTCTTCTTTGATATTCCACTGAAGCAGCACCATCACACTTCCATCTTATCCTTCTCTTCCCTAGTTTCCACCCTACCCATGAAAATCCCCAGAATTCCCTGGTCCTGGCCACTCCGTATGTGATGACAGAAGCCAGGGACACTCTGTTGGGGCTGGAGGACATAACTGACACCAGTGTTCGGAGGTGGAGCACCTAGCAGGGATCCTAAGCCTGATGTGGAAGGAAAAAATCCTCCCCTCAGCACTGAAGCCACAGGTGAAGCACATGGCACCTGCCGGGTCCAAAATGAGCATGGGACAGAGCCTTTCACTCCATTTACTGCCACATCTGCTAGTTCAGATCCCAACTTTGACAGTAATTCGTTCAACAGACAGTGGAGCCTCACGGCCAAGGCCTTCCCTCCAAATTTGGCCAAGAGGTGCACACTGCAAGGAGGCAGCTTCACTCCTACAGAGACTCTGGGCATGATGCCCAGGAGGCTGGGGCCGGGTCTGGTGTCCAGGGCCTCATGGATGATGCAGCTCCCCTTTGACCACCCAGCCCATTGAACCCTCTTCTTCAGAACCTCACTGAGATTTTCTTTTAAGAGCCTCATTGTTCTTCCCTGTCATTGGGACATGGGTAGGGTCCCAGATTCTGAAAGATGACAATAACATTTAATCCTGGGGGGGAATGATGAGGTTCTCCATCTTTTCGCTCTCAGAAACCTTCGGGATTCTGAAAGGTCATTTACCCAACTGCTGGATATCAACAGTGGATATCATCTCATTGGACACACAGCTAATCTATGGAGGCAGATTTGGATGCTGGGTTTGTCCTACCTGTGCTATGATTTCTGTCTCAAATTGTTAACTTTCTGAAGCATAAAAGAACGAGGTATTTCAATAGAAGGGGACCTATGGGATCGTTTTAATTATCTTCCTGCAGACAGGTAATATGGCACCAGAAATTTCCTCCAAAGAGAAGATTCTTGACCTTCCTCTGACCTCCCTTTTTATCTGCAGGGTGGATGTTTGGGACCCATAAATCAACTGAACCCGCCTTCCTCTCTCTGTTCTTATGCTGTCTCTGACACCAGATTGCTATGAAGAAACTTTTCCTAGAAAAAAAATGTTAGACAACCTTAATGTATTCACAATAGTGACATGTTTTGTTGCTTCCAACCCTCTTAAGAATTTCTACAGTTCCTTTGAGAAGTTGATTATTTTTTAAATTGTATATCATTTTGTCTTCTTGGGCAAACTGCACAATCAATGATATGCTTTGCTGAGTATGTAAATCACTTTTACATATTTCAAAATAATATCTAATTAAAATGTCAAGGTTATAGCTCATGTGCCTGGAGTGGACAGGGCTCCACCCCCTCCCTCAGCCTTTCAAAGTAACATTTAAAATATGTCCTATAATTAGGAGCAATTATAAATTCCAATGAAAAAGAAAGCCACACAATTCTGAAGATATTTTTCTTTGATGTCTCTTGCTTTAACTTATGGGCTTGTTGCACGAAATTATCTCTGTCTCCTCAATATGTTTCTAGACAGAAATGGCTTTCAAAACTACAGAGAGAGAAGCCGACCAAATCTGAGAAAAGTAGTAAAGTTCATTAAAAAGGGTTATTGCATCTATAACTTCTGGACTTGGTGTTCATTGATTAGAGATTAAACATCATCCTTTGTACTACTCAGATTGGGATTTTTAATTAGGATGTCATTATTACACAGATATACCGAATGCCAAATTGATTTTTGAGACCTTTTGAAATAATAGTGCCACGTCTGCAAAATGAAAATCATAATAGATTATTGACTTCTTCAAGGGTTTTGATCCAAGGGCACCTCCCCAATGTCAACGTTTTCGATATTTTTAGTTTCATGTAAAGAGACACTCATAATTAGGCTTATATTACAAGTTTGTGCATATTAACTGTGTGCTGTTAATGCCATAGCAGTACATTGACTGCCCTTGAATTACAACAGCAGTGACGTTGCTTGTTGCTCAGTTGTTTACATACCATAGAGCCTTTGTCTTTTGTTTTTGTTTAATTTCGAAATTGTTCATATTCATAATGAGTAGCATGTTTGATTAGCTAGATCAGAGGTTCCACAACTTTCTCAAGTCATGGTGCCCTTAGTCTCTCAATTATTTGTTCATGGTACTCCTAGTTCAGAAGAAATACCCAACAGTTCCATTATTAAGGAGTCAGGTCCAATAACCTAACAAGTGTTTATGTCCTAACAACTTAGTAGGCATTTTAAAAAATTACATATAAATTGAAGAAAAAAGAATATGTTTATTTCATCCTCCAAAACCCACAATTACTCACTAATGGTAAGTCTGTGCCTGCTGGACTCCGCACAACTTTTCAAGTCTTGGAATTAAATTGGACCCCATCGCCCTTATTTCCTGTCCCACATTGATTTTTGTGCTGTTCTTGCTATTTAACACAGCAACCACTGGAAACCCAGCTTTGCAAAGATAGGACATGGTCCAAAGAAATGTACTATGATCTAATGTAAACTACAAACTACCTCAAGCTAGTAGTTGGCACGGTATCTGACCCATATGTTGCCGTATTTTCCTCAAAAATGTAAAATGATAGTGCCCCTGTGAATTAGCTGTGACATCCTGGGTGCGTCGGCACACAGTTTGAGAATCGTGGCAACAGATTGTAAATTTCTTGATGTCCTGAGATGTATCTTGTCCATCTCTGTATTCTCGGTTCCTAGGACAATAACTAACACGTAATATGTGCTCAATAAACATTGTTAAAGAGGATGTGGTTTTGGTAACATTTTTCTTGTTTAGATAATTTCAATTTAAAGTGCTACAATTTGATGACAAATACCCAATGAACATATTCAGTCAATGCAAACACACGGGGACTTAGGTGAAGGAAACTGGTGAAAGTCAGCTCTGTTTGAGACATTTCACAGATACTATGCCATGAAGAAAAGTCCTATCTCTAAGGCTCCTTGTAGGAAAGAGCCTAAAAGCCACAATTCACTGTTCACTCTCCAAGTCATTAGTCGCATATGTAGAGAAGTAAGAACTAATCTTCAGACCACCTGACCTTGTTCCTACATAGGTGGAAGTGCGTCCATCGAGAAATGGAAGCTTCTTCCTGGACTTTAACTTGCCTCTTGGCATGGTGACCTTTGTGGGTTCCCACTGCTGCCATAGCTCCGTGTGAGTCTGAAGGAACCAAGTCACACACAGTGCAGCACTGGCTGATAAAAGAAGGCCAAGCCTGGAGAGAGAGCATCTTTTAAAAAGTCAGTAATAAATAAAGGTTACAAATGCAAGTTCCCCACAGGGGCTGTGTCTCTGAAGTCATGAAACGCCAGTTAGGAAAGGGGTTGGCAAACTTTTTTTTCTTTAAATAGCCAATATTTTAAACATTGTGGACCCTATGGTTTCTGTCACAACGGCCCTACTCTGCCCTTGAGTGGTGAAAGCAGCTGTAGGCAATATGTAAGCAAATTATCACAGTTAATTTCCAACAAATCTTTAATTGTGGACACGGAAATGTGAATGTCATATAATTTTCATGTATCAGAAAATATTGTTCTTATTTTAATTTCAACCATCTAAAAATATAGAAACCATTTTTAGCTCAAGGAATGGAAAAAATCAGATAAAGGCCAGCTTTGGTGCCTGGGCCATAGTTTGCTGACCTCAGGCTAGAACCCTGCAGCAATGGTGAGTTTGAGGCAGTTGGCTTATTGAGGACATGTGTGACCTCTCCGAATATGAGAGCTGGTGTCCCACAGTGAAAGGAAATGGCTCCCTAGTCCACTAGTTAGCCAGTGGCTTGGCCAGCATGGAGCATCCCGTGATGGAATCAGGCCTAGAGCTGGTCCTTACTTCCCAGGCCCGAAGTTTCCACCTCCCAATCGGGTCTGCAGGACTAGCAAAATGCCCATTTGATGCTGGCAGGGAGAAACCCATGGGATTTGCCACGGGTCATTAGGAATACCTTTTAACATCTCTGGCAAGATTCTTTTCACTGAAACAGAGACCTTCAAACAAAGTGAAAAGCATAACCAAAATGGGGGGTGGGGGTAACAACAAATAATGATGGAATTATGAAAGGCACTTTGGGGGAAGAGAACAAGGAGACTTTGCAATGATTCTAAAATAAAGTTTCAAACATAATAAAAAAAATCCAGTAATGGTGAACGTTCTGGAAGGGAATTTGGGGGGAAATGGGCAAGGGGGCTTCCCAGCACTTGTAAAATGTAATCCAAGCTGCTGCCTCATTAGATACATACCCAAATTAGTCAGATGAGTGGAGTTTAAGCCAAAAAATAATTTATACTGAGCACCTACTTTGTGTCAAACACTGGAGACAAAAATCCTTGAGAAATTCATATTCTGAGTTGTTTAATTGGGAGGGAGGGATTTGGAAGAGGGGTAGCAGTATACACAGAGCAGAGTTTCTGATCGTAAGTATTTAGTTCTTATCATGACTGTTCCTGTCTCATGATTCCCTTAAGCAGGAAGACTTTCTTCTCATACCAGCTACAGTTGTATGGAAAAGGAGCCTCTTATCAGTGACTCTAGTTTCATCCTGTGGGCAATGGATGGATGGGTGCAGTAGGCAGCCTTCTCTCTGCCTGCAATGCCTGCAGATCCCATTCAAATGACTTGAGGCCCCTCTAAGAGGTGAGGCAGGGGAACAGCATGGCAGACCTTCAGCCGTGGCTGCTTTCTTTTGCCTTTTGGCTTCTTCCTCTAATTCATAACATCTCTCTTTAATTCTCAGATTCCTCCTCCCGTCTTTGCATTAGAAGCCTCTATATCAGCTGGTGGTGCCATTTTATCAACACATTGGACAATTATAGTCCATAAATGGCTTCTAAATAATTAAAATATTTGGTTACCATGAAGATGGTCAGAGAACTGCATTACCTAGCTGAACTCAGAAAGGGCTTCCTTCATTAGTTCTAACTTTACTTCCCATAAAATAAGAGGCCATTTGAGTAAAATGATAGTTGGAAAAAATTTTTAAACAGAACCAGCAAATAAACATGGTCTTTATGAGTTGTAACTTAATCCCCAGCTGATGTCATGTTTCATGTTTCAACTGCCAGAAAATGCCTGGCATCTATATATCAGGCAGATTTATGGAGACTTCAGGGTAAGCATTAAGAGGATTCCTTAAATAAGGATAGTGTGTTGGTCTGGGGGTAATTTGGAGCCTCTGTTACGCATAGATTGAAATGCGTGCGTTTGGTTAAATTATAGGAATATGCCTTTTCATTTACTCTCCTTTTTGCGTTCAAAAAGTCTTCAGATCTATTTGGTAGAAGCATGAGAGGCAGAGAGAGGGAGAGAGGAAAAGAGGGAGAGAGAGAGACAGAGAGAAATTCTACTTACATCAAAATATAGCTCTCTTTTGCCCCTATTTGGTCATTGATGTTTCACTGACAGTAATAGGGAGAAAATAAAAGATCTTGCATTGCAAATCTCAGAATCATAAACCACACAGGATTCTCTTCATACTTACGCATCTCTTGGAGGCAGAATGGTTGTGCTGGCTACAGGGGGTGACCAAAGCGAAGATGCGGCACCCTCATGATGTTCCGTTCCAGAAGTTGCCCCACAGGGACAGAGATCCACATATAAGGATTTCCTCATACATACAAGTTGGGGACCAATTATCCCAAAACTAAATGACACCCAGGAAAAATGACTCACTGAGTTTTGACATATATGGTCTCTGGACTTGTGTCCAAGGTCTGCAATTGCTCTGCTCACCCTGGGGAATTAATAAGTGCCAATTATACTAGCTGATACAACAAAGAGCCCCAAATCTCACTGGTTTAACAGAGTAAAGCTGTATGCATTGCTTATATTGTAGTCCTATTGGGGGTTCAGAAAGTGGACTTCTAGGTGGTGATTCAAGCACACAGTGGTTTTCCATCTAGTAAAATGTGCCATCTGCTAAGACCTTAGAGTACTGCACTAGATTCTCTGAATCCACATGGGAAAAGAGAAAAGAGAAAGAGGAGTCAGGAGACTTGCATGGGTGGTTTAATAGATCACTGGACAGAGCTCAGTCACATGGTTCTACTTAACTGCAAAGGATGCTGAGAAATGTAGTCTAGCTGTGATCCAAGGAAGGGCCTCCATTTTGAGGCAGAAACCACATTTCTGTCCTGTTGAATGTCTGCTGGGATCCCCTCAGTTTAAAAAAAAGGAATTAAAATAGCAAGAATGAGAGTAGCCTTTTTATATCTGTACCTCACTGTTGACAATGGGATTAATTTATTCAGCCTTCACACCAGTCTTCTGAGGGAGAGCAAGTATTTTTATCCCTACTTTCAAATGGGGCTTTGAGTGGGCAGGTACTTGCCCATGCCCTGGGTCACAGAACTAATAAATAACAGAAGCCAGGGTTCACAGTTCCTATGGCTGAACTGAAATCTTAGGGGTAGAGGGGGTTATTTCCTCAAGAGAGGTGAGGACTAGATGGAGTTGGAAGACAATTTCCAGTACCACGTTTGTGTCAGTAAAGACTTACTCATAGGATGTGTGAAGGGTGGGGTATGAAATTATACCAATTTTCTGCTTTGAGGCTAAGTGCCAGCCTAATTCAGAGATCCAAGCCCCTGTGTGCCCTTGTCTTTTATCCCCCCTCTTTAGGAAATTAAAGCATCACTTTTTATTGTGCTATTTAATATGAAAATATTAATGGTAATGACAGCAGTCAGGATAGCAGGATGGAAAGCTCTTGTGCCCTCCCAGAAATAAAAGATGGTTCAGAAAGAATGAAAAGCAATCCGTTAAAATAGAACCAAAACATTTGGGAGGGTTAAGGTTAGAAACCTTGTATATGTTAATTTCCACAGCTGGTACAATCTTAATAAAATGTTTTCATCCTTCATGCCAAAGACAGAGTAGAGCTCAAAGCCCTTTGCTCTGGATATGCAGTTCCAAAGAAATTTTGCAAGGCTTCACAATCTTGATTTCAAAGAGGTTGGTGGAAATGTTTCATTAATTCTTATAAAGAAATCTTTTTTCTTTATTTTTTCATTAACTTCAGACATTTACTTGCAATTACATTTGTTCAGTGAATACAATAGCAGAAATTAATAATTCATAGCTTTTGTCAAGGAAAATTAAAAAAAGGGACAGTTGTTCAATCAAATACAACTTTAAATGCACAATCTTTATTTAAATAAGATTTAAAAAATAAATAATGGGGACTGTTATTGTATTTCCTATAAACCTCCTCTTTTCCAAATTATATCTGTGCTCTACCCAGTGACATGAAATCTTGGGTTGTTCAGAGCACATCATGAAAATAACAGGTTCAGATCTGATGTTCTGAAAGGCGGAAAACTTGACCTAAGTGCAACACTTACTGGGTTGCCTGGGTCGTCTGGGGTGTCGTGGTTAATGAGGGAACCTGAACACGATAAAGCTGGAAAGGGCCAAAAAGATGATGCCTGCCCGGGGAATTTGAGGGAGACAGTGAGCCTTCCGAAGTCACACAGTAAGTTAGTGACAAAACTGGGCCCTGAGCTCAGGACCCCAGACCCTCAGCCAAAGTTCCCCAAATCTGTGATGCCACCTCCAAGTTATTTTCCCACCAGGGCCTGCCAAACAAGTCAGTAGACCAAGCCTGTCATCCCAGCTGGCTAACGACTTCTCTGAAATTCTACCATTAAAGATGAGTTCCTTTGGAGAATTAAGAAGGTTTTTTCCAAATCTGTTTCCCTTGTTAAAATGAAAGTACCCATCATTAGAAATCAGCTTGAGTGAAAAAGAGGGGTAGGAAATGAGGCCAAGGTCTAGCAGAAATGAGAGGATAAGGAGAGTGATGACAAGTCCTCCAGTTAGGTCAACAGATAGCAGATGAGATGGCACTCCAGGTCTCTCTTCGTCTCCCTGCCTGCTCTCACTTCTGAGCAGTAAGAACTTGCTGCCCCATGGTTGTCCCAGTCAAAAAGATGACTAATATAGTCTGCCTTAGAAGAAAAGAAAAGTCAAACCCTGAGCATCTTCCTGGAAATTGCTAGCCCAACAATGGGAATGGAGGTGTCCCTGGGATGAGTAGTTTGCGTTAATGGTTAAGGTTTGACTGTCTCTGGGTTTGAATTCTGGCTCAACTAACTATAAGTTCTGTGCCTTGGGGAAATCACTACTGCAAAGATTTCTGAGTCATACTCTCTTCATTTGTAAAATGGAGATGTATGGGTTAGCTATTGTGCTGTAACAAACTGCCCCAAAACTAAGAGCCTTAAAACATTGCAGTTATTTTCCCTCCTGCATCTGAGGTCCGGCTGTAGAGGCTTTGCTCCTCACTGTGACTTATGGGTGTCTGCTACGTGAGCCTCTCAGCATCACCCTGGGACCAGCAGACGAGCCTGAGTATGTTTTTCCCAAGGCAATGGCGGAAATGCAAGAGGGCAGGAGGAAAAACGTGATTGCCTTAAGGCCTAGGCTCAGAACTAGCACTGGCACTTCCAACTATATATCTTTGGTCCACACAAGGCAAGCCCAAGCCCAAAGTCAAAGGATAAGATAGGAAACTCAACCCCAAATGAGGCTATGGTGAAGGTATGGATGAAGGGAAAGGTAAGTTAATTGAACCCTAAATTGCAAATCTACCGCAAGAGACAATAAAATATTTCCTCTCTGCATTGTTCTGACAATTTGTTAAGAACGTGTATGTAAAGTGCTCATGGGGAAGCGGGTGTGGCTCAGTGGATAGAGCCCCCGTTTACCATATGGGAGGCCCGGGTTCCCGTCCCGAGGCCTCCTTGTGAGGGCACGCCGGCCTGAGCGGTGCGGTGGGCTGATGCAGCAACCTCACGGCAGGAAGCGGGTGTGGCGCAATGGATAGAGCACCCGTTTACCATATGAGAGACCCCGGGTTCGCTTCCCGGTGCCTCCTTGTGAGGGCAGGCCAGCTCGCACGGCGCCGTGGGCTGATGCAGCAAGACCTCACAGCAAGGGGGAGATAAGCAGACACAGAGAAGACACGCAGCGAATGGACACAGCAGCACAAGCAGCAAGGGGGGGATAAATAAATAAAATAAATAAATTAAAAAAAAAATTTTTTTTAAAAAGTGCTCACGGCTGGCTGTGCCTGCTCAGAGAATGGTAGGGTGCCTGGAGATGAGCATGCTTGTGGTCCTTTCCTGGGTGAAGCCAGCAATCCAGTGGCTTCCTTCTCTGATTTGAACAGCTATTAGAAGGGCTGTCTCCTGGAAATGAGGAAATGTGTGGTCGTCCTAGATCCCTCAATTTCCTGCTTCCACATACAGTATTGACCCTCATCTCACACACACAAAAGTAACAAACGGAATTGATTAGCAAATACTTTCATCTACATCCTAATTGAAGTCTCAGGGACTTCCTTGTTTTGGAAAAACTCACTTTAATGCACATCAGGTAACCAAAAAGAATTCCCTCTCCCATGCCCTACCCTGTACCTCCTGAACCAGGGCCTATATCCACGGATCTCAGGAGGCCCCATCAGGCTCATCCCACACTGACAAGTCTCGGCAACAGGCCTGAAGATTCTTATGCTGTTTTGAGTCATAACGTGAATCACTCGGTCCTAATGCATTTAAAACAGAGGCAAAGGACAGCGCCCCCGGTGGTGCTCTCAGTCCAGATGTCCTTCCACTGTGAAGCAGTTTGTCTAGTTTTTGCCAGGACCCCCTGAGATGTTTAGCCCACTCTCAGGTAACGGTTACTGCCACTGAACTAAATTGCTGCTGAGGAGGCAACCATTTGGCCATCTGAAAAGTCTGACCAGTTGGCACATTGTTGTCTCCAAATGAGCTGGCAGGAAACGGGGTTTCCTAAAACTTGGTTTTAAAGCACTTAGAACAGGAAACCATTCCCCATGCATGTTAGAACTGTCTAATGACTGACTAACTAGAAACAGGCTATCTTAATACCCTGCCCCGAGCCATTACAAATGGCTTTCTTTCCAGACTTCATTAGAATATTTACTGCGATTTGGATAGAAGACTTTTGACACTGCAGTCATAAAATTTACAGGGGATCTTTTTTTTTTTTTTCTTCAGTCTGAGAAAAGACATAGAAGAAATGGGGAAACCCTTCTACTCCCCCAGCCACCAATCTCCTTCATTAGTAGCCTCTGTGTCTCATGATCTCTCTAGTTAAGAAAATAAACATCCCCATGGTAGTCCAATAAATTGCCCTCAGAAAAATGGCTAGATCTCTCTTTTGTCATCTCCAGTCTATCTCACATATATGTAGCAAGAAAGAATTCACAGTGTGTGCTGGTCCTTGTGCTAAGCAGTTGTGTGTGTTGTGTTGCTGAATCTCTGCCACCACGTTGGCAATGGGCATAAGCATTATTTCCATTTCACATCTGAGGAACCTTGAGGCCCAAACAACTAAAAGTTACACAGTTATTGGCAGATCATGGGGCCTTGCCTCATTGACACATAGGTCATGCTTTGTCTGCTTCCCTACTAGTATTTATCCTCAAAGCAGTCTTCTACTAGATAGGAGAGGAATTTGGACTTGCTTTCACCTTGTTTTAAGTTTCATGTATCTAATGCCTCCATAAAAGTTGCCGACTAGCATGTCAACAAATCAGAGTTAAGTCTCCATCCAGAAAAAAGGCACTGCCGGAAAATGATGCCATGATATTCGATTGCAGTTGTAATTGCTAAGCAGTGACACCAGCTATGAGGAAAGATACAGCAGGGTGAGAGAATGGAAGGTACTATCAGAAGGGAGGGGTTTGGGGAGAGACACCAATTTTGGTTGAGTGGTCAAGGAAGGGCTCTGCAAAGGAGAAATTTGAGCAGTAATCTGAATGAAGTGGGGAGAGAGAAGCTGTGCAAATATGTGTGGCAAGATTCTAGGTGGAGGGGACAGTGAGGACCTGAGCTCCATTATGGGGGCATGCTTGCCAGGTTTGAGGAACAGCAAGTGGCCCCCAAGTATTTCTGATGGAGTTCCCATGGTCTTAGTTTACTTTGACCCTTTAGATACACAAATTCAATGTCTGTACTATTTAACTCACTAAAACTCGGCACTCCCTTATCACATAGTTTAGCCCATGTCAGAAACATCTTCCCTAAGTCTCATTTTAATGCTTTCTTTTGTTTTTTGCTTTTTTTTTAACAAAAGACGTGTGAGAATGCATCTCCACTCCCTGAAAGGCTCTGTGGACTTCATAATCCCCTATGAACCCTCAATGTATTTAGAACCAAGAAAAAGATAATCACTCCTCAAAACAGTGTGCTTTCCTTTAGTAAGTAATAAAGAGCCTGTGACCTCTCAAGTTTCTCCCTTTTTGCCTTGATTCCTAGGAAGCTCAGTGTTAGCTTCAATATTCAACTTAAACAACAAAGTTAACCTTCAAGGTTTTTGAGTATTTCTAATGCTTAATTATATATCTGCTTTTCATTGCAACCAGCCTCTAGTCCCTTTGGAGCCTATGTATAAATAACACATGCACATAAAATTATGTAGGCCAAGGGTATAAGAAGTGCTGCTCTCCCTAAAAAAGATGACATTATTAACCAACTCCTTGGATGTTCTAGGTAAGCCATTTTTATTTTCTCATTTACATGGAGGCCAACCATGTGACCAGATTGGACCAGAAAAGGAGAAAGAAACTTTACTGTAAACTGATGCTAATGGCCCCCAACAGATCACATCTCCCACTATCTGTAACCTGTGGCAATCTCCTCTCACCTTAACACTGGGCTTGGCCACATGACTTGTTTCAGCCAATGGGACATGAACAAATATCTTTCAAACAGAAGCTTGATAAGAAATATTTTAGAAATTCTACACCAGAACACATTGTGGCTTGCCTTCCTGAAATGTTGCTGCCACCATATGAGGCAGTCAGGTCTAGCCTCATTGAGGATAAAAGACCACGTGGAGAAAGAGGCCCAATCATCCCAGCTGTCCCAGCTGAGTCCAGCCCTTAGCCAATGCTCCAGATGAATGCAGCTGCATGAGAGAACTCAGGCAAAACCAGCAGATGGAACACCCAAGCAACCCACTGAGTCATGAGAATTAATAAACCATTGTTTGAAATCTCTAAGTTTTAGGCTAGCTTGGTATACATCAGCAGATAACTGATACACATGTCTAAAGACATCTTTGAAGGCCAAAATTCTAAAGAATTGTTACTAAGTTTCTGGATCCATTTGCCAATAAACATTGGCCTCCTTCAAAGATTTATCTTGCCAAGAAGTAAAACATACCAGTAAGGATACATTTGCTAGCACCTATCACACATTGGGCATCTGGCTTGGCCCAGGGAATACAGTGTTAAACAAGACATAATCCCTATTTTCAAACCATACTATAAGGCCAAAATAATTTAGTCTGGGATTGACAGAGGAAAAGATAGAGATATAAAAAGAATAGGACAGTCTAGAAGCATATTGTAATAAACACAAAGATGCAATATATAATAAAGGCAGCAATACATATCAAAGGCACACCAAAAAGATTTTTCAATGCATAGCACTGGAATAACTGCTTGAAAGTCCTATTAAGACCTCACTCATTCATGAATATATAAAGAATTGAATATTCACCATCAATGCATTATGTTCATACTGATTTTTATTTATATTCAGAAATTTTGTGAGCTGGTTGTTAAACTGTTGGCATCTTGATATTGGCCATGGTGGGAGTATTTACACCACATTAATTGGCAAATACTACAAATTAGGGCTTTTGTGCATGTGAGAGAACTGGTTTACCAGCTCACTATTGATCATGGAAAAGATTTATTTGACAATTTACATATATTTAAAATGGGTTTATGAAATATCTAGGAAAATAACTTAAATATATAGTGTATGTCAGTTATGTGAAAAATATACATACATTTAGAAAAGTTTCAAAAGGAAGTAAGCCACTAATCAGTGGTTTCCAAAATTTACACAATGAACCATATCTTAATTTACATCGTCAAACAAAAAAAGCAAAAACTAATTTTTTTAAGAACCTTGTTTTTCAGAAGCAAGACAGAAAACCTTTCCCCACTAAAGTAATAATAACAGTTAATATTTATATACCAATCACTGGGCTAGGGAATTGATGTTTATTTTATCATTCTAACGGCATTCCCAATTTACAGATGAGAATATAAAGGCTTGGAAAAATGAAGTGACTTGGCTGAGGTCATACAGCTGGAAAAGGCAGAGTAAATGTCCACATTATTTTCCCATATGGCACTGGTTCTGTACTAAATTGAGACAGATATAAAAATCATCTTAAATCATTGATTCTCATGGAATCCCCACTGGTCCCTTAAGCTTTCACATCAAGCCAATTTATTCTTCTTTTAGTTACAATGATATGAAACATAGTTAAAGCAATAAATCAGAATGTGAAGGTGCTAACTCTAAGGGGTATACGGAGAACTAGAATAAGCTGTAACTGACAGCTTAAGACTGCCTGCTACTCAAAGTCAAGGACTTTTCTTGTTCACCGTTCACTCATTCCTGGTCTATTGTAGTCTCTCAATACATGGTTTTTTTTTTTAAATAAATGAAGGATGAAGAGAGAGCAAAAGGCAGGGAAATAGAAAGAGCAGGGTTAGAGTAGGAAGGTGAAAAGTAGGGGATAGGGAGAAAGAAAAACAGAAGAAAATTTCCAAAGAGGAAACATAAGAAATAAAAACTATAGCAATATAGGTCCAGTTAGGGTAGAGGCCATTATCCATCGCATCTCAGTTGCCAACCAGTAACATTATAGCCAGAATAAGAATTGATGTTCATACTAAAGGCCACAAATAATCAGGAAAAAAATGAAATTATATTTCTCACTTTTTTTCTAAAGGCATGAATAATATGTAGGACATTTTAGAAAGATTTCCATTGTACATGGTTAGGTCTGGTATTGCTTGGGTCAATATGAACCATCTAGAAAATTCAAAAACAGCTCACTCCTAAATCATCAGGAGTTACCATCAATGATTATGAAACAAACCCTGCAATGGAACAGATGACACACGGGCCCTTCCAAGGGAAGATTTAAATGGGTTTACGCACAGCATTTCATTATCAACGGGAAAAATCAAACTTTCCTTGAGAGTGAAGAGGTTTTTTGATTGTTTGTTTTTTAACCACAACCAGGCTACTTATCCTCTGGACTTTTTTTTTTTTTTTTTTTTT